>JAQFZW010000006.1:0-206417 GCA_034687055.1 Heteromurus nitidus | reverse complement strand
CCCATTGCAAAAACAATATTTCAGAATTGGTTAGATACATGGAGAGGAGTCTGTGTGCAAAATCCTGACCGATATAAGACTTAACATCGGGGCCGGTTGCCTCGTTAGTGGCATTGAAAGCTACATAGTGTTGTTTAAATTCATTTGCAATCCACGTTACAGCATACATTACATTATCACATATCTATACCACTCCGAATGTCTGACAATATAAATGCATATATTTTTTAGGTGAACGTACATAATAATGTAGAGTAGGATAATTTTTTAAATGGTCCGTGTTACTGCAAACTCATGGATTTCCCAAGGTCAGTCAGGCGAAGCAGCATGTTCGTGTGATCATCTACTTTGCTCGATTGTATAAAATATACATTACAGTATTGACTATAACACAATGTTTATGTCCTTGAACTGATCTTTTGGGGAATGTGTTTTAAGAGACACTTGTCCAGCAAAGGTACAATAATTAATGTCCGCTTAGGCATCGATTTCTGCACCAACATATTACAATTTGATAAGCCATATTCCTTGCCGAATAGATCGTATATGTATATATATTTTAATCTTAGATATTTGACTCTGCATAACTCTAATGTACCCGTCGACCAGTCTCAATCAGTCTGGAAGTCCGTCCTTTCAAAAAAAGACGAGATGCGCTTCTGTAGAAGTAAAGCATGCGACGTAAAAACAAACTGAAATGTTGTTTTTAAGAATAAAAATACTTTTAATTTTCATATCAGAAAAACATAATATACATATGAGTACGCAGCGAATGAAGGATGGTGTCACTGTGTCACATATAATCACACACACCAAATTGTATGTATGGTCTATTAAACATTTTTATTTGTTAGACTCGTATATGTAGTGTAGTGTAATGTCTGAAATTAAAGTAGGCATTCACTATCACATTACTTTCATTTATTATTCGATTTTTAACAAATCAAATCTCAGAAAAGACTCCATTTGCAAACGTTTGATTCTTTGAACCAACAACCAACTGATCTCTATATGTACCCATGTATGTACCCGTCAACCCGTCCCCTTATACATTCTGTGTAAAAACATCTCTCCATTTGCGTCTTCTTAGTTTAAGAACCATATTGCACACTTCAATTAGAACTCGAACTGAAAAATCTTGCAAGTCTAATCCATCTTACCTAACTAACGATAAGAAACAAGTGGTAGCCTCGTAATGTTTCGTTTATCTGTCCGTAATTAGGCTTTTTGGAAGAGGATCTTAATATTGCAACTACAAATATAAAGATGAGTTTTATAAATCGAGTGATGGCACATAAAGGACTGGCATTAAATAAAGTTGAATAATAACATGCTCACTATATGTATATTATTCGGTGTAAATACACGAAATAAATTATAATCTTAGCGTTACATAAACATAATATTAAACAAAGCTATATTCATATCCTTGTCCAATCCTAGTTGATTATTTATTTTATGAATATATATATATATATATATATTATTCACAACTTGAAATCAGTGGAGAGACACGTGTTGCATCTATAATTTTTTACTATTCATCACAACTCATTACATAATAATTCATGATCTGCTAGTAAATACGTCTGTTGCACGGATAACTTCTGTAAATTAGTTCACGTTAATGTATTACAGCTGAAGCGTTTCAGTCGGTTCTGTTAGGGATATGAATGAAATTACTAATCATACATGAACCCTGCTCCATGCCATGCCGTATGGACATGAACGTGATCGAGAATCGGCTTACAGTGAAGTTGTCGCGAACTGATTTTTCACATGTTTGATGCGAAAGAGGATTTATTTTCTAAATTATTCAAAATGTTAAAATCACAAGATTAAGATGGTCCTTATATACAAAGTAAAATTTGATGAAGGTGACATTGGCATATTGGATTATGTGTGCTTCATTTACATCGATGGATTATATGATAAACGTAAGCTGCAGGAAAGTATTAAAGTTTGACATGATACATTCATGCTAGAAGTTAACATTTCTTGACTGGATGAAAAGACCTCAGAGAAATAAAAGGCGAGTGACAAATGTTTCGGATACTTTAGTTTAAAACTAGAAACCACAGCGGTTTGCAGAACCGGATCATAACTTGCCACAATGGCTCCCAGAGACACTGACGGGAAACCTTCCAGCTTTTCGGGGCTTTCAAAGTACCCGACTGATAGAGATAAACCTTTTAGGCTTGCTGAAGATTGGATCGAAGGTGAGAATGAAAGATTTCGTTCAAAGAGTGGACGATGTGTCTACTTACAGAGGTTATACCGGTTATGATGACTTAGAGTTAACCAAATGAACTAAACACTCGTTTTGCAGGGAAACGCAAGGATGACAATATTGGAAATCTTTGGCGAATTCATGATAAGCTATACAATTTGGAACCTTACATAAATAAGCATCCTGGTGGGCCAGATTGGCTAAATATCTCCAGGGGCTTAGATATCACCGAAGCATTTGAATCGGCTCATATGGTGAATCCTGAAATTGTTGAAAGAGTTTTAAAAGAGTACTACGTAGGAGAAGCTACATCACCCCGAATATCACCTTACACCTTCAAAGAAGATGGATTCTTTAAAGTCCTGAAGAGAAAGTCTTCTCCAATATTGAAGGTATTCGAATTTCTAGAATTGCTTACGGTTCCAGAATTTGCTCTATGGTAAAAGAACATATGAAATGCAAATTCATTCTTACAGAAAATTGGGAGTGGGCCAACTCTGGGAATGAAAATTATGGAGGATTCCCTAGTCGCAGGGTTCGTAGTCTTCGCTCTCCTCGGAGCTGCGATGGATTCCTGGGTATGCAGCATAATTTCAGGAACACTTCTATCCTGTTTAGAAGTAGGGGCTCACAACTTTTTTCATTTACGAGATACCTGGAGGAGGTACTATTTTGATCTCGGACTTGGTTCCTCTTATGAGTGGAGGATTACACACTTTTTCAGTCACCACTTGTACCCCAATACCATTTTGGTAATAAACATGCTACCATATCTTACCAACGAATTAAAACCGTGTATTTGTATTTGTATAAAATGTTTCGGATCAATGCTAAATTTTCAGGATATAGAATTAAAACTAATCCCATCGTTCGAGTTTCTTCCTCATTACGAACGCTCATGGCTTCAGCGGTGGGCCCCAATTGTCTATTCACACGTTCTGTACTCCTTTGCGTTTTGGATTGACTTTGTAAAAAGATGGTCCTATGTGTTGATGGGCGAGAAAAAAATTCGTCCGGAAAATTTGATGGTTTTCTTCGAGCTGTTGATAATGATGCTCGTTGCGCCTTCACACTTGGTATGTATGGAACTCGAAATATGTCAATTGGTCTTTCTAAATTGATTTATACGGGTTGGGTATATTTTTCTATTAAATGTAAAATATTTTCGATAGACAGGGCTGGTTGCTTGGTTGTTAGTTCACACGAGTGCATCGTTTGTTCTTTTGGAAGTCGGCCAAAACGGTCAGCAAATATAAATCAAAAACAAATCTGAGTCAAAACAAAAACCCAAATATTTAAAAAAAATCTGTGATTTTCGGAACTCTCTAGGCCAGCATCATCATCCCAATATATTCCATGATGGCGATGAAGCTCGAGATGACTCAGATTTTGGGTATTAAGTAATTCGCATACATATTTGAAAATACTCGGCAATACTGATGAAATTTAGATGGTGAATTGCATTTCCTCTTTTAGATTTGGACAAATTGATGCTACCCGTGACAGAGCTGAAACGGTGTTCCAAAACCTCTTTTTAGTCTTAGTAACTTTTGGACACCATACCCTTCATCATCTCTACCCGACCGTTTGTCATTCTAAACTTCCCCAATTGGAAGGAGTGTTTATTGAAACCTTAAAGGAGTTTGAAGAGAAATGGATCAAATTTCCTCACTGGGAACTGTACCTCGGATGCTACAAACAGTTGGCAAGGACAGAACGTTTCAAAATCCCTGAACTGAGAAAACAAATCAACAAAACTAGTCTGAAATTTTAAGATGTTCACTTCATCCCCACCTCAAAAGTAAAACAATCGGGCACATCTTCAACTCATACTGTGTAATATTTCTTTAAGATTCAACTGGCACTTCGTTTCGTTTATTACGTGTAAATGTCTCTCGCTTGCACACACACATTTAACGCTTGAAGACAGTCTTACTGCGAATAGTTAATACGTATTTAGATCTTTCAAAACATGAATATGAACAGTTTACATATAAGATTGCTGAAGGAGTCAACTTAAAATAGTTAAAACTGAGTTACGAGAAAAAATAAATGTTCATGGACATTAGCAAAATAGCAAAGCTTAAACCGAAGACTTATTATTTTAAAAAAACGTCATATTCTAATTGAATATATATTTACGCCCTCTTCAAAGCTTGAAGGGCTTGAATGGTTTCAGCACATTCTCGAATGTACTTAATATGTAATAATTTTCCTTGCATATCTTGCTGATGCTGTCTCATTAGTTCCAACGAAGTAGTTGCATGTTCAATTTCTTTTATTAAGACACTCTCGCAAGATGAAACAGTGGAAGCTGCAGGTGATCCATTTTGAAGTCCTCCTGAAGGAACAGCAGCACTCTCTGTATAAATCGCAACAAGTATATTTGATTATCAAGTATATCGGGATCAAATTTACAAGTTGTAAATTACAACTCGTCATGTGATAATGCATTGGCAGACTCACAACCACAACTTTAAAATGCAATTCGTGGTATCATATTTATCATAATCGTAACGCACCTGAACGCGCAGGCACAGAACCAGTATTTAAAGTGCTGCCTCCATTGCTCATTTTAACTGTGGTTGCAATTTCATCTCCAGGTCCTGCGTTAGCCATCGAAGTACTTTCGCACTTTACGCAAATAACCCTGCCTCGCCGGTCTTGCATTAAAACAGTCTACCATAATGATACAATGCGTTATTTTCTTTATGCCATGTTTTATCATGATTCATAAATTATCATATGTTTCATCTCCAATTAATGGCGAGCGAAGGGTTACAAAATGTAAACTCACATAGCAAACATCACAGGATTCCGCCAGCATCTTGTACCCTTCCAATAGCAACTTTCCAATCGTGTCAGACACCGACATTTTAAAATGGCAGATAGAAGAATTCCAGACAGAATGTAACTGTTGGCTAAATCACCAAATCACTTGGACCTGGAACATTAAAAATTAAATTGGCTAAAATTTATGCGTTTTAAGAAATGAAATGATTTTATATTTTATTTTCTTCCAGAATGTGCACAGGTGGCTGGTGTGAACATTGAACATGAGAAGTTCAGTTCAGTGTAAGTTACGATACGAAAAGTTCTTCATAACATTCCTCTCAAGATTTCACATACATTTCCAATTCCGTGCAAAATTTTCAGGGACCACATACTACAATGCCTTATAAATCCATAAAACAGAGGACCCCAAAGCCCAAAATGACACTTGCATGACTTTCATCTTTCAAATTTCAACAGTGAGTCGCACTCCAACTCAATCCCCAAGCCTTGCACTTTTATATTGTAAACGCAAATTGCAAACTTCCAAAGCAAAAGTTTGTTAAGAATGTGCAAGTGTGCAATCTTGCCCGTAAACAATTGTACCTACACAACATAAAGTAAAATGCGAACAAGCTTACCTTACAGACAACTTTAATTTCCTTTTAAAAAGAATTATCTCCAAATATCCTCCAAACTTTAATGTTTAGGATCTTCACTCACGGACTCTAGCAAAAATGTGCTTTTGTTGAATAGTGTGAAGTGCGTGTGTGCATGTATACGCGTGCTGGAAATGTGAAATCACAATCTCACCAAAACCACAACACAAACAGAGGAGAGGATATACAAAAGTAAACTCCTTCTCTGGAGTTGGAGGAATTACAGGCAACTATGCATGCACTATTACCCCAACTCCTATTTTGACAAATCGTGAGAAGTCCATGCACTTCAAATAGCACATTTACTTACGGCAGATTGTTCAATGTTCAGCTCTCTCACTCCTCTCTTTCACCAAACTTTTCACAGAAAGAAAGAATGCACACACTTTTTCGTAGTGGGTTGAATCATCCAAATAAAACAGCTTGGAAACAATAAACAATCCAGGTTTTTGTTTTCACTGGATTGGATTGTTGAGCTCCAGAGAGAACAGCAAAAAATTTACCTGATTGTGATTTTCCAGCTTGGATCGTTTTTACTGTTTTACTGATTGCTTGAAAAGACGTAGTGAGAAGACGAGAAGAGAACCCGGAGATAGAAAAGTTCAGTAAAACAGTTCCAGTCTAGTTATCTTCGACATTCGTAGTGTTAGTGTTGAGGGATTTTAGTTAGAATTCAATTTAAACAGTTACAAGAGTTTTTAGCTAAACTATATTAGAATGGGAGACGTAGACGCTAACGCACCTGCAGTAGAAAAACCTACTTCAGATACCCCCGGAGAAAGTGAAACCGCAGAGAAAGATAAAGTGGAAATATCCTATCCTATGAAAGTCGTCTATTGCGGTAACTGCGGACTTCCCCCAGAGGTATTTCACGCATAAATTGAATCTCATTTACGAAGTTTTGGTCCTTAATTTGTTGTCGGTATTGTATTGTTATAATTATTATAAGCACGGATTGTAAAATATTTTTCTTCGCAGTACTGTGAATATTTTCCCGACTTTGAGAAATGTCGACAATGGGTGGAAGCAAATTTACCGTCTGAGCTTGGAAAGGTATATACGAAACGTAGCAAATGATCTCTAATTGTCTAGTTACATTTTTGGTATTAATAACCGGCTTCAGTCTTGTAATTTGGCAATTATTGTTTTTTGTGATCAGCTATCCGTGGAAGGAGGAACTGAGGAAGAAAAGAAAGGTAGGCAGAAACGTGGTGGTAAAGGTCTTGTACACACGAAGAAGCCTTCCGGAAAGGCAGGTCCCAAGAAAATCAATGTTTCAAGGGCTCCCAGAGGAAAGAAAAAGTCAGTTACAGGTTAGCGACAGAACAACAACGGAGTTTAAAAGATCTCAATTGAGTCATTTTTATTTGTCATTAAGAAGCATTTTGTATTAATCACTTTGTCACATATTTTGCAGTAATTACTGGCCTAGGAACCTGGGGCGTTGATCTTAAGTTAGCAGCCAAATTTTTTTCGACAAGGTTCGCAGCCTCTTCCTCTGTAACCGGTGATGATGAAATTGTCATTCAAGGAGATGTCAAGGATGACCTTTTCGATGTCATTCCGGAAAAATGGCCAGAGGTAAATTAACTGTGATCTTAAAACATTTGTTGCATTGGGCGTTTAGATTTAAAACTTCCCTTTCTTCTTAGGTTGACGAAGATTCCATTAATGATCTTGGGGACCAGAAACGATAGACTTGCTAAGTTCTATATTATAATGCATTGCGATATTGTCTTTTTTAAATTTAATGTATGCTAAGAATGTTAAAGGCTAATTAAAATTTCTCCTGAAAATTGTTAAAAAATTCAATTATCGACGCTAAAATAAGACTTTCACATGATTTAAAAGTTTACTAAATCCGTTTGATGTGAGGTAACAACATTTATGTTTATTGATTCGAAGTTTAACAATATAAATAGTTTTATATGCCATCTAAGACCCCTTTTTCTTCATTTTTAAATTGGACCAATCGGTCATAGGTTGACAATATTCCCAGATTCCAATCAGCACGGTAAAGTGGCATAGTAGGAGAGATAAGCTAGACCAGTCAGTTGACGGAAAGACGTTCCAACACATTTCAATAACCCCAAATATTATTAACCTGCAAAATAAATCAGAACATTCATAAATGCTATTCCAGCTATATAGACATGTAATAATCGTACAAAAACTGAGGTTGGTGAAATCATACTTCATTTTAACAGGCAGTCGCGTAGACCATAACAGGTATGGGATCGTGTGATAGTACCATACATAGAACTGATAATGTAGAGATCTACTGAAGCAAATGCCGATGAAATTTGACACAAAAAGTGGCAAGACCAAGAGCTGGTTCCTAATTTTCATGGGACCTTTCCCCTCCGACGTTTTGGCAACTTCGTGGAACGTATGATATGCCTGTAGAAATCGAATCCAAGTAGGGACAAAGCAGACCAAAACTAAGACGTGAGCTGAGAGTAACCCCAAATGAAGATAACGATTCACGAAAATATCTTCTGGAAGAAACCGCAAGTTTACAGTCCACTCATACAAAAATACCCGTCCAATGTCAAAAGATCTGGATATGTACGACCAAGGATTGACTAGAAGGAATGGCAAGGCCAGGACGAGCTATTTAAAAAGATTTACATTATTACTCATTTGTCATTTCTCGTTTGCTTCGTTTCAAAAATAAAATCTTTTGATATCTACCTGAAGGCTGCCGCACACTGCAAGCTGCACAATTGTATCAAAAAGACTAAGCTGCGTCAAGTAAACCAGTAAAAGGGCAGGTGCATATAATAGTACATTCATTTTTACGGACACTGCCAGGCTAGAGAATTTTTTAAAGAAAAGAACATATAATTCTACCATCCTGCGACAATTTCTCGCACAATCACACATATTGGAACACAGTTATCCAGTTTACCTGTATGCCAAACTGCCTAGCGTCCAGCGACCTTGAAGAAACTGATTAATCGCGAAATAAGCAAGAATTATTGCAATTGGATCGTTGAATAATCGGAGTACAAAAATTGAGTGTATCCGGTACGACGTGAATGTCAAGAATACTAAGGCATATGGAGGCACCTGCGAGAAACAAACGTTATGAATTTAGAATTACAAATTTTTTAATGAATTTTACAACGTTTGTAAACCTTCCCCAAGCTTTTACCTTGTTGGTACTATTGTACAACTTGAAAACTTGATACATCAGAACCAAATACAATCCTGCAAATATCCATTGTGCAGTTCGTATGTTTGTTCCTTGCTCCGTTACAAAATAAAGAGCAGAATAAATGTAAACAAAGCCCGCTGGATAGACGAGTGGACCCGTGTCGCCCTTCAGATACTGGTAATCCAACGTGCCATTTAAAAACCCTTCAACTTCCTGCATATACGCTTTCCAGTCGATCTCCGTATCTGGAACACATAAAAGTAGTAAAAAAATCATTACTAAATCCAGGTTATCTCCGCTATGCCATTTTATAATTTTGAATTCTAAGGAAATTTACAAGGTCTTGAAACAACGACGAAGGCATTAATGACGGCTTCACATATGAACAGGAGTATCGCAATTAGCCAAGTGTAGTCAGGATTAAAGAGAACTTCCTTTCCGAACTCCAAGTTTGCATACTTTCCCCAGCAATTTTGTAGACCGGATATGCTCCAGCAACTTTCAGTGTTTGTAGCAGGTTCTTGTACAAGCTCCTCCTTCTCTTTCTTTTCCTTACTCTTTCCTTTCGATCTACCCATCGTTTGCTAACTAAATGTGAAATGTGATTATAGTAGCGAAATTAAAACTTCTTGGTCATTTTCAAGTTTGATAGCCTACACCTTCACATTGCATCCCATATGTGTGCTACCACAATACACAACTTTTACACATTTACCGGCTCCAACTGCTGACTGCCAAGAAATTTTCTGTGCATTCTCATTGAGCTTTGGAAGCCCAGAAAACAATTTCTGTCACACAATCACAATGTGCTTCTTCACATCGTGTGTTGTGTCTATGCATTGCATACGTATGCCCATGCAGAATCAGAATCCAGCCAGAAGCCCAACTCAAAAGAGCTGCACATGTATTCGGTCTCAGCGCATACGAATCACAACATGCATTTTTAGACTCGAAAAAGATTTGCAGAGAAGAGCAGAAGAAATGTATTTTGGATGGATGGAACGCATGGAACTGCGTACACTTTGAAAAGACTTTACAAAAATTAATCACACATCCATTTTTCACCGAAATCGAAGAAGAAATTGAAAAAAGCCAATAATTTTATGGTTTAAATAATAATATAATTTTTAATTTTAGCCAATATGGTTGGATTGTTAAACAAAGTTAATTGCATGCTTATAATGATTACTCCCCCTTGTAAAATAATTTCATGCACATTTATCAAAAGATTTCCATAATGTGTTTTTGGGGTTAAGAATGAATATTTATCCAATGCATGTGAAATGTGTGTGACTTGATTACAATATGCAACTTATCAGATCTAAATCAGAGACGTTTTATGTAAAAACTTGGCATGGTCATAACAATGTGTCCAAAATAAGATTTCCGTTTGCACACGTGTTTGAATTCAGTTCAGTCTTGGTTCATCAGTCTGCAAAATAAGAAGCACACATTAAATGTGAATATATATGTTCCTCCGTGCTGCGCAACGATTTTCCGGTCTGTAATGAGAAGCTTGGACAAGTGTTGGTGGTGTGCACGTTCAGAGCTGAAGAAATATCTGTGAAGAAATGTTTCAGTAAAGCGCACTTCTCTCTCATCCTGCCAGAAACATTGCATAAGGATATATACATACATATATGCATCCACCAATCCACATTCGCGTTCGCGAGACGTACTTTTTGTAGATTCATCTCATCATCATAGTCACCTCACACCTCAAAATTTTGCCACCTTCATGTTATGCATAGCTATAGGTATCCCTTCACCAGACACCTCTCTTCTACCCAACCAATCTGAAACTATCTGTGACATCTGATGAGAGACCATCTGAAGCTGCAAAGCCTCAGAGTTTCCTATATCCCCCATTTCTACAGAAGAGAGAGAGATAGTAATACGAGCTCTACCCTTGTGGTTTACCCCTTTGGCAATGGGATGCGCCTCCAACACTTGAGCAACTTGCAGTTTCGTCCGTCCTTCAGAACATTTTTGTAAGCAGAGCAGATTTGTAGAGAGAGAGAATGAGAAAGGCAAATAAATATGTAGGGAAACAACTTGTTCTCATTGAATATAAGCAGGTTCTTGAATTGACTGTAGTAGTGTTTCCACAATATATGTAAAAAATATATAATAAAAAAACTTTTCCTTTCCTTCACACTTTTATTCACAAATCTCACGTACATATATAATATTGTATTGTGTCTAGCCTCCTCTCTTTTGCTTGTGTATGTGTGTATACTGGCATAAAAAACTGAGTGCGAGTGTGTGTGTGCGCTGTGTGTGTATGTTTGTGATATGATGAGAGATGATCCGATGAGCTCCTTTAGTACGCAAGTGTATAGGCAATTTAAAGTGCAATGTTGTTGCAGTTATTGCACAGAAAATATTGTGAATGGGCCACCTATGGCACAATTAATAGAGAAAAATACACAATGGCTAAAGAGGAGATATATGCTGAATTTGTGGAATTGAGCTACACAAATACAAGACTCCGTCTCTAAAAGCTCATCGTTAGCAATGCAATTAGCATTAGAGCAGCTGAATAAACGTGCAGTTGAACAATTAATAGAAACAAATATGTTGAAAAGCAGCAAATGAGCTATCCTAAATGTATATCAACTATATCGAAAAGAAAATGTGTGTGTGTGTGTGCAAGCACGTTACAAAAACACTTGCTTTTGTTCAACTGTATAAGGAGTTGAGGGACTATGTTTAGGTATAGAAGAGTTTAATTTCTCTCAATGAAATGGTGAAATAGTGAATACAAAACTACAAAAAAAATCTTCAATGTGTCTATATATTCCCACTCTGATACACAAATAAATGCAAAAAGATAAGGTAAGTGTACAAAAGAAAAGTAAATGCAGCAAGTTATATTATATATTACCTCTTGCAATTAATTTTATAGTTATGCAACGATGCAATCAGTGATCAGGTAAAAAAGCTGAAGAAAGAGATATGTGCTTATGACATATCACCACTGATTGTTTATCGTCAGTTAGGTAATATAAATTTTTATTGTATGTGTATAAATAATAATGTGGTTGTGGACGAAGGAAAACTGTGAACTACTGTAAAACATTGAGTAAAACTGATTACTGATTAAGGAGAGCATGTCCAAACGGTCAGCAAACTAGTACGGGCGACACCATTATTGAATTCTCTTGGTAGGATTGTGGATTGTGGTGAAGACTCGATTAGGCCATATACGCACAAAATGTTAAAAGCAAGGCTTATCTGTTACAATTTACAACATTCCCTCCAATTAGTCAAGTGTGAGTTTTATTCAAACGTTGCTAGATACAGGTCGTGTTATACTACAATAATTGAAAATAAATGGGCTCGAGAATGATGTGCAAACTTCACATGATTTACTTTTGTGTTCGTGTTTCAACACAATTTTGTACAATCAGCAATAATGTGCTATCAACTAGAGGATGAAAATGTTCTGGTTTTGTTTCATGTGAATTTGAGCTGTAGCGAGTGGCATTAGGAAGGAGTGCATTGGTTTATGCTAAATATTGAAAGATTTTAGTTGTCAAATTCTGTGTTTTGAACCGATCGCTAAAGTATGGAAACATGGATTTTGTTGATAGAGTGAAATAATAGTTCATTCATATCGCACGAAGCACGATGTTTGTTTGTTTGGGCACGGTTGGATATTTTGGCTGGTGCGTCCCGAAAGTATGTTATGAACTTAACGGTTTTCCTTCCCAACCTTTCAGTTACTAAAATATTTATTGTAATATAGTAATTTTAGTTAGGCTAGTTAGGCATATTTAATATTCAGAATAATGCGGGTGAGGTTAGCTTAATAATAATGTAACAAATGTGTGAAACAAAATAGTATGCTTTTGAAAATTAAATATTGAATTTTTGTGTGTTTTGTTTGTTTCAGAGGGCACTCTACATGTAGTTCTCTTCTGTGGCAGCTATTATTCCGAGATTATTGGAAACAGGCAAACGGTGTTCCGTCGTCTTCTGTGATTTTTGTATACATTTTGATGTTTAACTGCTTTCGGAATTTCGTTCCCGGAGTGAACGGGGGTTGTGTGAAATGTGAAAGTGGTTTTGGTTTTGCTATGTTTGACGTTTGACTAATATGAAGTTTGTTTCACACGAAATTGGTTAAGTTCTCCTGGCTGTAAGGTCGCGTGAATAAAGTGAAACACAGTGACGGATGTACAAATTGGAAATAATCAAACGATGGAAGAAGGAAAGTTGTTGCGAGTTATCTCGTAGAGTGCAAAAATATAATTCATTAATATGCCAAGGAAATGGCCAAGCTAAAACTTCCATTGATTTTTATGGATGCCGTTAACCCTATACCAATACAAAATCCCCAGTGGCACGTGGCGATTACTCAGTAATTCTAATGATCACATTACGCCAACGTGCCAGCTTTGTCCGGCCGTGGATAGAACTTCATTGCTATAATAGCTGAATGGTTTCTGGACTTGTACCAAATAAATTCGACAAGTATGTGATCGAAATCGATAATCATCAGCTCGCCATTCATTATGCCGAAAATTGGTTTTGATAACTTGCAGATTTGTGTTGCGATCTTGTGATTGAAATGCTAGAGTTTTTGGGGGATTATTATAACATTTTTAGTTATTCAGTTATGCAAACATGGATTCTTCATTGTCGGCATCTCAGGTAAGGATATGATTTTTATCTTTTAAGAAGTCCAGTAAAACATATTACCACAACTCACGAAATCTTGTTGAGTAACGTAATTAGGCATTTCTATTATTCAATTCCAATACATTGTTGGTTGCATACATCGATGACGAATCGAGTTTCTTAGTCCTATTCAATTTCCTGGTAATGACGGATAAAATCAACTTTAAATGTAACAAGGGTTTCACGGATGATCTGAACATTATAATTATTGAAGATCACGGGATATGTTAAAAATGCTATGCATTACTTTGGCGTGAGGTTAAAATTGGGATGTGAAATTGTATGCATGTTATAACCGATAACTATATACAGTTTCCAATGTAAGATTTCGATTTCACCCATCCCAGCAGTTAGACCATCCCATAAGATCATGCGACCGCCCGGAGAATATCGTCTTCCTCCGTGGGTGTGAGATCTGTTGTTATTTGGCTTTTATTCGGTGAAGGTTTTAATTTAAATAACTGTTCCCATCGTATGCATGTACATATACATATGCAATCCAATATGGAAGATCCTACTTACTGAACAATCCTGGTTTGGGTTAACGTGAATTGTCAATTCTAATGATTCTGTACATGTCCATCCATCTGTGCTACACGGCAATCCTAGTATGGCAAACCCCATTGAAAAGAACGTATAGCCAAATCTACAATGAAAACATAACCACGCGCCTTACATTTTAAAGCTATAAATCGAGCACGGTACAGAGTACGGAGCCGATATTAGTGTGGGCTGTAGGAGTAGTGAGTGAGCTAATGGCTAATAATACAAATGATGAAAATGATTAACAAATAGGCTTTGTGTATTTATTTGTGGACACCGAACTTCAGCCTCTGTGTCACTTTTACAATCATCTCGCACTGTATGAAATTCATGAATTGTCGGCCTTGGATTCAATAATGTAAATATGCTAATTGTACGAGGAGGGATGGCACTAGTAACAAAATGGAATCCCTATAAATAAAAGCTAGTGTACAATATGGCTTTTGGAAATCAGTGACGAACGAACGTATTTTACGATTTAATACGTAACATGCACGCGTGTTTGAAGATCGTAGTACTAGAAAAAATTGAGAAGCCAAGCAAATGTATTATGATTTGTATGTACTGCATGTTGCAGAATAACGCACTTGACTATATATGAACGATGTGCGAACACTAATTACAAATTCTGAGGCGCACATTGTCGCAGAGAGGATGGACTGACTGGGTGGAGAATATTTTTGAGAACCCTAAACGTGAATAAGCACTCTCGTGTAGCATAATTGTCCGTTGTAATTGTCCACTTCAAAAGTTGCATTGCTCCGTATCATAATAAGCATAACCAGTTTTTAATTATATGGTGGCATATTATCCTCAGCTCATCCTTTTGGACGATCAAACAAAAAAGTGGTTGATACGTTGAGAGCATATGACGAAGTGTAAAAGCTTGGTACAAAAAAACTATGTCTAATTTTAATCCTTCGCGAAGATGATGTCAACGCTAGCGATACTAATTCCACGCACTTACTGTGCTATTTCATTTTTTCTATATACTTTTTCGGTTTCAGCTCATTCACTCACTTGTCACTTGACTCTGTTACATAAGATGGACATATAGACATGCTTGAGAATTTTTATACAACAGGTGAAGTACAAGGTGTAATCATCAAATCTATAAACACATATTTCTTTGGGCTGGGTTAAAGAAAATTGTGCTCTGGAACAATAATATCTTCGGAGGTTGGAGGAACATTAATAATAGAAATGATGTAAAGTTAAATATCATTCAGAAACGAATGTGTAAACTTCGATGATACATTATCTAGCATGACACGATTTCCTTATGCATCATGCACTGCAAACAACGTGATATTATATATGTTCTAACTTCATAAACTCACTAATCTACGGCAGACAGGGACGTTTGCTGCATAAAAGCATATTTGCTGACACAGTTCCAGGAGTGACCATCATATTCTACCATGAGTCTACCAACTGCACAAGTTTCACTTGAGTAAATATTGAATAATTATTTGTTTGGAGATTGGTCGTATCGTTTCAGTGTGAAACTAACGTTTCGTGGGCTAGAATGTTTGATTTTTGTTGGTTTTGTGTTGAACTGGACTCATTGTCACATTTTTGTGGGTTTCTGTTTCTGAAGTGAATACTTATACTTGCAACATGTTCTTGTAAAGCGTCCATACAAAAAGGAACAAAGACATGGCACTATAGTGGTCTGGTTTGTCGTTATTATGAAATGTTATTGTTTTTGGCATGTTAGAAACGATTTTGCAAAATCCCTTAAAATGGAGATGTCTCGATTGTTTGTGCAAGGGTTTTGGAATAGCATTTTGGCATGCTTTTAGGGGTGTACATGTATTGAATGTCAACATAATGCTCAATCGGTATACATAAATAGTCTTTCACGAGAAATGTGAGAATCTTTCACTTTTATCTTAGCTCAAGCAATTTTCTATTAATTTAAAAAAATGCATATCGATCATAAAACAAGTATGGAATATTATATAGAGTTATATGTAGAAAGATAATGGTCATAAAGATTTTGAACAAAATGTTTTGCGATGATCGTTGGAGAAGTAAAGACTGGTGGTGTTTGACACATGTAAATGTGTGTTTGCTAATAGGATGACATGGACATGGAGTTTGTTGAATTTGATTTATAATACGACTAAGGTGCTAACTGGAAACACACCTCTTCTCTGAGCATTCGGATCGGAGTAGAAACACGAACACAATTTCAACAAAGGAATAAACGAACCAAGTGCAACAGTTCTCACAATTCTCACACGAGTATATTGTAGAGTTTTGTTTCGTTTCATCCAAATTCCAAAATATACTTTGAATGAAAATACATTTCGTGAAGCATGCCAATCCGACCACTGATACAACACATTCATGCTTTTCAATCCCCTCCAAAAAATTTCAGAACAAATATACAAGCTACAAGGACTAATAAGTTTTGTTTATTTTCACTTGAGCCACCTCGTACCTCGGGTCTTGCTATTTCAACGAGTATTAATAGGAAAATGAGGTGTCCATCATTTCACCCGTTCGCTGTTTTGGACGCTCCAGCAGTACTAGTGCATAGCAATGTGACGGAAAAGTAGAAAAAACTAAAATGTGCTAACAAAAGCGAAGCGATCTATGAACTGGCAACTGTGAGAAGAGATGAAGGTGCACACGTTCATCATAATGGATATATAGGCACGCGTTGCGCAACAAACATTTTTGGGAAGTAGGTTCCACAATCCAATCCACACACAGGGTTTTCAGAAATGTAGATATTGGCAGCGCATAAGAATAACAATAACAACCAGCCTGGACGGACGACGACTAACTAAAAAACGGGTTTATTTTGGTTACATTGTAAAAATAGAAGCTCTGAAAAGCAGGTAACGTAGTAGATTTTGGTTGTCTGAAAGCCTCTTTCTATATGCATCATCTATTTAAATGTTGTTATCATTGTCAGTTGCACACAAAAGTTACTTAATACGCACTTGGAGAAAAATATGTCACAATTATGCGGAAAAAATGGTTGGTTGGACAAGAGGATATTTATTGGTAGTTCCGTACAACATTTATAGTTGGACTGTAACTGATTATGAGTGAGCGAGTAATTCAATATAATATAGCTTCCAACGACATATTATCTCGTATCGTACGTGTGCAATTGGAATATCTATCTGTCGTTCGTGGAAGCAGCTCTAGACAGGAGCTTTCTTGATCAAATTTTGGCAATGTGATCTTCTTTTTTAAACTAAGATTATACCCACGATAGTCATGATTATATTATGATGTTTCACACGTCTGTCGCTTGAAACGGTTATCTTGTTGTTTAGCTATAGTTCACAGTTTTACACAACATCAATCGTTCTGACGCTTTTCGTAAACATATCTACATAAGTAATTCTTCATGCGCGTAATTAGAATGTGTGCTGTTCTGAGACTGGGACATGGGGCTCTTGTCGTCTCTCTCTCTCATATGGTGACTTATGTTAAATTAAGTCATGAAAGAGTTTTTTTTGCAGTTGTGGCTGATGGGTTATTGCTAGAGTTCTTTGAATGAGTAAGAAGCTAAACTCTATACGCTGCCAATTATGCTTAGGGATTTGAAATGTTTTTTGGTGAGCACACAACATACATACGAAGAATAATGATTCGGTACAGTAGACAGAGCATGTTTCATGCTCTTACACCATGTGGATTGGATATAGGAGTTCTGCTTAGATTTTTTAGTTGAAACGTTTTAGTAGTAGGAAAAACGTGTTATATATGCACATTATATCAGCATGAATATAAATATATACGACCAGAGTAAAGCATGTTTATGTACTTTATGGATAATTCAAAAGTGGAGAATAGTACATTGGCAAGCTACTAATGTAGGGAAGTAAAACTAGAGCAGAACGACGGACGCGGAGCAGAGGGGAAAGTTAAAGCCTCGGAAGTTGTATTTTAAATATAATCATAGCATGAAGACACAAACCACCGGCACGCTGACTGACTAGTGAGAAAAGAGAGGATTTTTTCCGTTTTTATCTTGGGTAATTTTCATAAAACGCTTTGTCGAGCTCGTGCGTGGGTACATGCTCAAGCAGTTGAGATTTTTGTGTGCATGGGTGTGTGGTATATATTAAGTATGTGCATGTGTTGTGTGTGAACTTTGTTGGGTGACGATGTAGGAATTCTTGGGGGAAAGTCGGAAATGGAGAAAAAATGTAGCATCTTTTCTAGTTGATACATTTCAAAAGGAACTACATGAAAATAAACAACTCGCTCAAAAATTCAGAGATGTGAAGGGAATTTGTTGAGGCACTTTAATTAGGTGCATCTGCTATGCACTTTGCTGTCGAAGAGAATTTTTTGTTTTAAAATTCGAATGCCATTTCAAAGTCTATTTCAAGCTAGAGAGACAAATCCTCAACAAGCGGCATGAACGCATTTTAACGCATCAGTGAATTCGGTATAATTTTTAGGAAGAATTTAATGCTATAAGGATTTGGAATCTTTCTCCGGAGTGTATTCCAGTCTTTTCGACTTATGTTCATCTCTGTGAATTGATACCTACATAATCCTTGGAAAGAGATGATTTCATAAGATTCTAGCGAGACTGAAATTAAACATGATTCCGCATTGTGAAACACCCTTGTATTTTTCGTAAGAATGTGTTAGATATATTTCAATCTTGTGAGTTTACTGGCACTAATTCAACCAATGGTACGTTTTGAATTATTCGTGCAAGTCATACTTGCTTATTTAGCGTAGTAGAATCTTTCCAAGCAATGATAAAGACTGGAAACTAGATTTAGGACGCTAAGGAAATTTTAGATCTCAGAACGTAAATTATATGATATTATACTTGTCAAGTTGTAATTACAAAGGGAACCTTAATTTGTAGGACCTGTAGCATACGCATACGACTAATTTAATTTTAAATAAACGTCCCTCTTTTCGAACCAGGAACTAACAATTACGAAAATTTATGTAATTTTATAGGGTTTGCTTGGATTAAGATGTGTCAGAATTCCCCGGCGCCACAATGGATTTGGTTTTACCCTTCGTCATTTCATCGTGTATCCACCGGAATTGTACTCTGAGGTATGTTGTTCGCTACCAACGAATTGTTATATATGTATACTAACCTAACTGATATAATGAAGTTAATTTATTAAACCAGTTTCTTGAATACTACAATAAAATTCATATGTGATTTTATTAAATCCTCTCTCTCAGGATGGAGACGCAGATGAGCACAGACATTCAAATGGTTTGGGTCAAAGTCGCCTGCATAAAGTTACAGAGCCTGTGGACACGATCTTTGTCAAAAGTGTCAAAGAGAATTCTCCTGCTTCATATGCTGGACTATGCGTAGGTATGTCAAACACATTTTGGTGTGTTAATATCTCATTAATCTCAATCACCACTACATATAATCCTTTTGAGCTCGTATTTCGGCAACTGTTTGAAATCATGCCGACAAATATTGGAGCTTTTCCCCACCAAACAAGTAGAATTATTATTATATTCACTCACAATAGTTTTTTTTGCTTTAAATAAGTGCACATAGACAGATTGACAGTTTTACAAAAATACCGAAAGTTTATTCTTGTGTACCTACTTGCACGTGCATTATACTATTTACGTTGTGTGAAAGCTACAACATATAAACTGTGTGGCCCTTTTACTTCTCTGTATATTTACGAACTTAAAATTATTTCCCTTTTACACACTTTATTTAGTCCACATTGTTTTTATTATTTTATGAACGAAATTATGAGTAAAACGTATTTACTTGCCCCTGTAACAACGTTTTGCAAATGTTTGTTATAAAAGTATGGCATTTTATTTTTTATGCTAAAAAGCGAGCTTACATCCACTCGTCGACGTAATATTTAGAACGATTTTCCTGATTCAATTTCAGAAGGTGGAACTAAACAATGAAGAGTCTAATGAAGTTTCTCACAGTTATTGAAATGTTGCTACATATACGTCCTCTGTTACAAAAGGCATGTTTGTAAAATGATGGCATGAAAAATTACTCTTTTTCTCCCTTAAAATTAACATTAGTGAAGAAGCATATACACTCTATATCAACAATAAAAGAATGCATATTCTCATACATGGCTTGTATGTGTACATTTCTTTGTTGACAACGTTTAGATATGTGCACATTTTTTTGTCCCAATTGGTTGACATTATTGCTTCATAAAAATTACGATGAGATAAATATACACAAAGTCAACCGGTAGCGTCAAGTTTCGCTGCGGAAATCAAGTTTTATGTATTTCAACTTGAATGAAACTTTGATAAGAAAAGGAGGACTTGCAAATACTAAATTATCATACGGACAAAAGTGGCGAATCTAGCCACGATTTGATATGCAGAAATCCTCAACTGTATAAAACTATCTTTAGTTTACCCTTTTCACTGTACAGGCTTTGAGGTTTTATTTTTTTCATGCGTTCATTTCTAATTCTTAATTTTTGTTTGATTTTTTACCTTTTATTTTTGCTACCTGTAATTGATTGCTTGCAATCCTTCCCATTGGCTTTGGAATGCGCAGGAGATCGCATAGTAAGCGTAAATGGCGAAACGATAGTTGGAAAAAGTTACGACCAAGTGGTATCATTGATACAGAAGACTAGGGATTTGTTGTACTTAGAGGTTTCACCTAAGCAGTATGATACGCTGCAACTGGTAAGGCTTATTTGCAATTTATTTTTTTGTTTGTGTTTTTATCGCGTGTGTACATTATTTTTAATTAAGCATTCCTATCCCTGTACATTTCCATCGATGATTCTTTTCAGTTTTATACATTTTTTCATTTTTTTGCAAATATTTTGTGTGCTGCAGCATGCACATTTTTTATCTTTTCATGGAGTAACAGTCTCCCGTCATAAGGTTTCAAAAAAATTCAATTGCCAATGTCCAAACGACATGAATTGTCAAAAGTGAGGCTTTGAAACCTAATTGAACACAAGTCCCATTTTACAACATAAAAACTGATGAACTAAATAATAATTGTTGTTTCTGCTCATCCTGTGTACATTTTGTCCTTCTTCGTCGCGTGTTTATTCTGGCGAAATGCTGACAGAGGCCTAATATTTGTTTTACAGTTTTATGAAGAGCAAGCGCATCGGCCAGAGACAAATCAGCGACCTTACGACTCGTTAAAAGGTGCGTCTTCGGCGGAACCTCTTTATCATTATCCGGCGCAAACGCGCTTTCATCTTCCTGGAAGTAGCACCCACTTGCCAAGCAGCGACTATTCATATGCTAACCGTGCATACGACGCAACAGATTACTCACGGCTTAATATGTCATCAAGCCACTCAAGTCACTCTCCAGCGCACATTTTCTCCCATCTTCCACGTCCAGTCCCATATAAATCGTCCGATGTTTGGGCCAGTACCTCAGAACGTAATGGCGAGCGGCCATACGCCAGCTCTCTTAGTCAGTCCAGCAGAACGTCTCCTCCTCAGCGTCCACAACCTCAGGCATACTACCCCTTCAATCACTCCTTCGATAAGACAACTTTATGGAAGGTTCGAGAACGGGATGAGCCCCACTCGGGAGCCAAGAGTGCTGATAGCCTTCTTGGGGAAAGTTGTGTGGACACCGCAGTGTACAGAAGTCCCCTCCGGTCGGAAAGCATGGAATGCTTGTCTGATGTAAATACAAATAATTCAAATGCAGATGCTTCCTGGAAGAAGGCAGGCCCTGGATACCGGTATAGTATTAGCACAGCCAAAGGAATGGGCACTGGCACTAGTCAGCCTTCGGATTTTCGAAATACAATGGTTGTTACCATGTCTAGTACAAACACTGGCCAGACCTCCCGCTACCCCCTCAATGCTGCTGGACGCTTGAGTTTAGAGCAAGACGAAATTTCATCAGTCACTGGAAATTCGCTAACTGGCTACGAGAATCAAATTGTGGACAGAATACGACGAAGTTGTGAACAGAAAGAAGAGTTCCTCAAACGTCCAAATCAGCCCCTTCAGTGGGGCCCCTTTTCATCTCAACAATCTCCTCCATTTCCAAAAGAGCTGTACGCTCAGCCCCAAAAGTTTACCAAAGTTCCTTGGCCACCTGCGAACATTGTGCCGGCAGTGACGACGGCAAAACAACCCATACAATCATCCCTTGTCGAAGGCCGTTCTACTGTAGTGCATAGGGGCGATAAGAGATCCAAGTCTAATAACGTAACCGTGATAAGTGTTCAGCATAGTGGTCCGGATAGTTTGTCGAGTGGGAGCAGTTGTCGACCTGACACTACGAGTACTAGTGATTCATGGTCTCCAGTTGATCGCCACTCTGAAAGCGACACTGTTGGTGGTGGTGACGGAAGCAAATTGTGTTCTGAAGGAGAGCCAAGTAGACGGGACACTCTGAGTCCATCGAAACTGTTATCCTTGTATGAATTACCTAGAAATAGATTAACTGTGGTTGGCAGTCGCAAGTTGCATTGTGATCCTCCGCCGGATTGGAAACCGGATTTGGCCACCTTGTCGGGATACCAGAATTCATTGTCTCCTACAAATAGGCGTTCGGAAGGGAGTGTGGATACTACACAATGTCAAATTGCAAGTAATGAGACTGATACCGACGTTCAAAACAGTACTGGTAAGTATACCGTTTTTATCAAGCTTCTTTTA
The DNA here is from genome assembly GCA_034687055.1 of Heteromurus nitidus. Lineage (NCBI taxonomy): Eukaryota > Metazoa > Arthropoda > Collembola > Entomobryomorpha > Entomobryidae > Heteromurus > Heteromurus nitidus. The sequence goes on along the minus strand of JAQFZW010000006.1, from coordinate 183,749 downwards.
AACAAAGTTCCAAACGTGGAAGTACTTATTTCAGCTAAATTTTCGCATAATATGCAATTATTATAAATACATAATACGTTTGTGCTACTTTGCAGATAATGTGATATATCGCAAAAGGGATTTAGAGCCGGGTAAGATAGATTGCGAATCAATAAACCTGTTTCGGTTTAAATTAATATACTGTCGTATATTAAGGTTCTTCGAACAAATCTATAATGAAATTGTCTTCTTTTGTATTCGTATAACAGAGTCAGAGAATGAACGGTTGGTCCGCCGTGTGTCTTACCTTAAGGCCACCTCTTCACCAATTGATATGGAAAGGAAATCAGCTAGTCCGACGTCGCCAGTGAAAAGGTATGAATACAATTCAAAATCGAGTACTGCCGCATGAACTATATTTTAAAAATAAAAATAAAAAATAGCACGACTACACTCCTGCGATGTTGCGTATTATGGATATTATGTGGATTCCTACTGCGAAAGATATCAGATCGAGAATTAATTGATTTTCGACAATTCAATGATCGCATCTAAGCTCTGCGATGTGGGCGTTTCTCCGCGGTGTTGTCTGAAACTGTTCCTAACAATGATTGTATGACGTTATTATGACCTGATGATTACTACTTACGCAGTTTTGACGTTATGACTTGTAAACCAACTTTTCCCTCTGGGGGAACCGGAAGGAGACGAAGCATGGCCAATAAACTGTCAGCAGAATTTTTTCCAAAAGGCCGAATTTATAAACTGAAGCAGTTTTTCGAGGACCGAACACAGCCAACAGCGTCCCTTTTCAAGTTTTACGTTGATAGGTTGGGTTGTTCTCCTGCTACAAAACTATAATATCAAATTTATATGAGTTATCTTGAGAATTTTTGAGTACACATTTATAATTCTTAGCGTATTGACTTGCGTTTTCTTCTAATCCTCACTGGTAGATTCGTGTTGTCTCATCAGCAGTACATATACTTTGATCGTAATGGATATAATTATCACCAGTTTGACGTGCATGTTTGGTAGCCTTAGAATATTTATAAGATTTTATATTGATATAGATTTTAAGGTGCTTCTTTGTTCAATTTGAGTGTAACGTTATTATAGTGGCTTCGAATTTTTATTTCCGTTTTGGTCTTTGACTTTCAAGAGTTCATTAAATGGTAAAAAGTGTGTCGTGTATTGGAAAGTCCAGCGATATATGAATATTCTGCATTAACGCATTCTTGTGACGTGTCGTGTTGTTAAAATATGCTTCACTGTCTTCACAAAATAATTAATTCAAATTCGTATTTAATTTTCAGTCCCACTTCTGAGTATCCCAACTTGGGAAGCAAAGGAGAAAAACTTTACGATAACAGTGAAGTAATCCGTGACGGGAAGATGCACTTTAAAATACGTATTGGAGAGAATAAAGTATGAAAAACGCATATAATACTTCCTAAAGTGTCCAAAAATGTGTCTCACAATGGCTAAATATTTTTCTTATTTCACGTTGCAGAGAGGTACTTACAATCGATCATGGAGACAAGGTTTTGGGCAACTGAGGCGAAGTGGCTATTTGTACCTATCAAAAGAACGTTTACCGAAAGACGCTGTTACCGGAAGTGAAGAATCTGTGATAGTTGGTGTCAGTCTCAGAGACGGAGTCGTCATCGAGCCAGCGGAAGATTACACGAAGCGGAAAAATGTCCTTCGCATTCGCACTTCGTTCATCCCCGATGACGAATCAAATTTTCCAAATTTACCTCTTGCAAATAATGACAACCCTCAAACCCCAGTAATTCTAAACGCACCGATTCCGAATTTAACGGTAGAACTACTTCTTCAAGCTGAAGACCCCAATGATCTCAACCTTTGGCTCCAATATATTCAGAAGCAGCTTGAAAACAATAACTGCAATGGTGACAGTCTGGGTCACTCGGTTAATCGGGGGATATTTTTTGGTTCGGAATTTTCTCTCAAGTCTAAGTCATTTTTTACATCACTCTTACCATCTCCTGGCACTCCGATGCAAACTTTAAATCCAGCGGAACGAGCATTGAACAGCTCGGGCTCTGGAGGTTCAAGTTCGCTAAACCCGGGTGCATCTGTTGGAGCTACGAACGCCGCCTCCAGCCCCAAAGTGAAAACGTGGAAGGGGAAAGTAGCCAAACAGTGGAAAAAAGTGCATGACATTATTGATACGAGTAGTTCGAGTACAGAAAAGTCCTCCAGCCCATACGCTTCTCTTCCTCCTGCTGGAGCAACTTTCGGTATTAATTTAGAAAACTGCCCTCCTGGGGAAAACAATGAGTACATTCCCCGGGTCATCGAATATTCGATCGACCTCGTCGAAAGAAAAGGGATCGAAATGGTCGGTCTCTACAGAATTCCAGGAAATAACGCATCTGTGGCAATACTCACTGAACGCTTAAATAAGGGAGAAGATCCCAATCCTGAAAAAGTAATGAATTATTGACTAGATGATCACTTTATTGGTTTTATTTGTCGGAGTTAACCTTTTTGATCCTTTATTTTTTTCGTTTTTAGGACTCTCGTTGGTTGGACGTTCACGTTGTGGCTAGTTTAATCAAATCATTCTTGCGACGCCTCCCAGACCCACTGCTTACAAATGATCGCTATCCAGCATTCATCCAAGCTGCAGACGAAGAGGAAGAACTTTGTTTAGCGAAAATTAAGGAATTAATTAGAGGGCTACCTTTGCACAACTACGAGACATTGAAAACAGTGGTGATGCACTTGAAGCATGTTGCGGAGAAAGGGGAAGTCAATAGAATGGACGCAAGAAATTTGGCAATAGTTTTTGGGCCCACTATCGTCCGAACAGCGGGGGAAAATTTTTCCAGCATGGTGGCAGATATGAAGAATCAGTGCAAAATTGTGGAAGCTTTAATTATTCACGTAAGTATTTAAAGTTTCACGATACCCCTGATCTATGAAATTTATTTCTTATGTGCATATAAAATTCATGATCATCTAATATGACTTTATGTATGTCCTTAGGGTGGTGACTTATTCAGTACGGATGACGATGTACCGGTTCAAATCCCTGTACGCCAAATACCAAGAGAACGCCCAACATCTGAAGTGATTGTGTCTTTGAACGAAACAGAGAAATTAGTGGAAATTCCGAAGTCTGTTCCACCGTCATCCCCAACTGGAATAGCTGGAACTATTGAACGTATGCATTAAAATCAATTATTTTTTTAAAAAATTACGCAGTGAAGTTGCTTACAAAACCAATAAAATTTATCCCTTAGACGAACTTAAGGCGTCACTGATTAAGGCTGCTAAGCGGAAAGTGAGTGCAAAGGAAAATCATCCAGTAATAGAAAACCAGGTATGAAATGAACTACTAAAGTATATTAAACTTATCTTAAAATGCAAGGTGTGTGATTTTGAGAATCAAATAATCTTTAATCCAGCAGACAGCTCAACCGCAAGAGACTAAGGAACTTTGTAAGCCAGTTGACGAAAAAGGGTTTATTCGTTCGTATGCTGGCTTAAATGAAGTGACAGAGAGACGGATTCGAAACTTTGAATTAGAAACTAGGGCTATGCTTTCGAGAGACGACCGATCGCCAAGTTCGAGCGTTGTGAACGTGGGTGTAACTAAACCAATTAAGGGAATGGACGATATCAGACAGCAACAGATGAAATTGGACGATGCGCTTAGAAAAGCCAAAGATGATTTAGAAACCGAAGATGTATACGATCAGATAGCAGATAATCCATCCAGTACGTTCCATTTGGTTAAATATTCTTTAATGCTACTAAGGATATTGTGCACTCTTTGAATTTTACCTATTGCAGGTATAGTTCATCATCGCGAACGAGGATTTGGTCTATGTGCTAGCAGCCCTGGACCATTTAACCTGAGCAACAGTAGTTTAAGTAGCTCGAATTCCAATTCTACTGCCCCCTTGCCTTTGCTAACCTCATCGTTGCCAGCATGGCCAACCGGGAGTCGCCTTGGACCCATGCCATTTCGAAATTCCATGCCACCGCAATCATTGCCTCCAAAGCCCCCCGCTCTAGCACCAAATAATTCGGCAATTAATGCAGCATCATTCGATGCAGTTCCATCCGATGCTCAAGCTCAAGTTTGTATGAGGCGGGTGAACTCGTATGACAGGCTGCATAGCTCCCAGGTCACCGGTAGCCCAACGAACGATGCAGTGTCAACGTTTGAAAAACTGCACCCATATAATAAAATATCCGCCAGAAGGCGTAAATACAACGGTCCATTTCCGTCTGGACTTTCAAATCCTAAACACCTCGGCGGCTCACTGGATTCCCTGAAAGATATTTCTGCTGAGAACAATTTCATGGGAAATACAAAGATGATACGGGGTGCTAGAGTAGACAACGATGAGTCTAGGGATGATCTTTCTCCGAGGTCGTCTGATGGTAAGTCTTGTGTCCAACGCACATTGCAAAATTTTACAGCGTTGTAGAAATCAGTGCGAATATTATCAAAACTTTCTCTTGTACAGCTCCTTTTCTGTTAAGACCACGATATTGGTACTCTAATTTTCGACATTTAACTTCATGAAATCGGTCAGTGGCAAATTCTTTAGATTTGCTTGAGAACTTTTTGTTACATATATGTCGTTTGAGAGTGCAGAAACCAAAGTACAACTTGGCCATATATTCGTGTTTAGTTTTTTTTACATGAAACGTGATAATGCTGACTAAAATTGAATGAGAGTCAAAATTTGGCTATCATTACATTTTTTACATGTTTGTAACAATTTGTTGTGTATCTACCAACTGTCCTAACAAATGGCAATAATAATTTGAATTTACATTTCGATAAAAATGTAACTAACTTTTTGTGTAAATGTGCTGCACAGGTAGCGACATGGTCTCAACGCTCACAAAAACCCTGGATAAAAAACTTAAAAGTCTGCGAACTCAATTTTCTGGACTTGAAGTTAGCCCCACCATTCCCAGCGCAAGAACTGACGCCCCAACGAAAACCAAGAACGAGACATATTTGAGCGGAGAGAGAGGTGATGAGCAGAAAAATGCATCCATTCCAAACGACACTTGTGTCAGCAGCAATCCAGCGTCTTCTGTTTCTAACAATAAAAGTATGAACGAAATGAGCGTGAGCAGTAATGCTGGCACACATCACAACCACTTCCAGAAAAAGGCAAGACGAAGGCATTCCTTGATAGAGCGGAGAAAATCTAGTTATGATTCTCCTTCCAAGGACACCTCTATTCAGTCCGATGGCGCCTGTGATCTTCCACTTTCCAACTCAGACGCTACAGTATGTGGACCCATTCTTCTATTCTTTATAGTTATTTATATGTATTTGCTAGAAGTTTTACTTATAGATTCATTATATTTCATTACTTTGAAATGTAGAAGACACGGGATAACCATCAGGATGTGAGCAAAGCTGTCAAACCTACCTCGAAGAAATTATCCAAGGAATGTAGACGACGACATTCGCTCAGTGGAGCAACTGACATTCTCAGCCTTGTTTTTCGAGGATCAGAAAAGTTAGCAGTGCATCGAGATTCTGATGCGAAGAAGAATAAAACACTTTCCAGTGAAGCCCTTCTGTCAGCTTTAAAAAATGCAAGCATCCTGGAATCTCACGTATAACCCCCCGTATCCAAAAATAAATAAAAGAATTGGAAATGGAGATAGAGATACATACGTACGGAATGTGTCAAATGAAAGTAATACGCCAAATAGTTTGTGTGAATTGACGATGAAAGAATAATGTGAAATGTGGCCCTCAACAGGCCCTTTTATGTAGTTTTAAAAGTATTAATTCATTGTGCAACAGGAGATACATGTCGGTTTCAGAATTGATTCAGAAGCAGCTATAGAGGGCAGCAAATATTTTCTACGATTAATTACGGTGGTCGGTACTTTTGTGTTCATTGTAACAACAAAAATTTTATAATCGTCTCAACAGGCTTTTATTTACTGTACGTAAACGAACGTTTGTGTTAAATTTTTATTATTGTTAAATCTTTTGGTGCCTTTTTAAAAAAAATGTTATGTATATGGATGACTTTGATGATTTTGAGTTATAAGAAGCATGTATTGAATCTACAGTTTTTTTGCTGGCAGTTACTTGGTTAGTTTTGTCTGTGATGATTATATAAAGCATTTTCATAATAATTACTATTATACGTTATAACGCAATCTTTTTAACTGTATGTCTGTGTGTGTACTCGATGTACTCAAAAAAATATGTCAGCAACTGTCGTTGTCGAACGAAATGTTTTTAAAAACGCATTTACTGCAATGCATTTTTGTAACGATGATTTGCAATGGTCATTGTCGTCGGAATAATAAGTAAAATATAACTAATCGTAAGTATATATGATACAGAATTCTACGTAAGCGAAGAAGCATATATTACATTCAGTTTTAGTCTTCTCAGTATTCCTAATAATATATATATTTTTAGCTACATTGCAAAATGTAAATATTTATACACACCATGTATTACATGTACATGTCTCTTTTATGACAAGATGTAAGTCTGTCGACTTAGAAGATAAATTCGCATTTAACTATACATTTCTTACTTTGGTGTTATTATGTCATGGTATAGAATGATAGGATTCACACAGATGACGTGTTGCAGCTAATAATGGCTTCTTGTTAAAAAACGAAAACATATCAGATTCTCGGAAGACTTTCCTCCGAAAGCCAATGGAGTATAGTGCTGACCATTATATGTTATGGACCAGTATTTTAGAGAACTATTTCACAGGATATGGTTGTGTGCATGACATTGTTGGTTTTTCGGCAAAAGAGTAAAAGTAAGTAGCTAAAAAATCTTAAATGTTAATAATACCTAAATAAGTATGTAGCGGTAGCCGGAAAGATGGGTAACGACATACTTGTAATTTTTAACGGAAAATGGTTAAGAATACATAGTCATGCAAAAGAGGTAACTTTTAGTTTAATACAAGAGTAAAAAAAGCTCTGTATAATTTACCACCTTATTTAAAAAAATGCATGATTCGCCCCTATACCCATTTCATATCCCAACACGAAGCAGTAAATAATGTAAGAACTATAAAGAACAGTTTAATTACAATTGTGCTGTTCGTACAGATTCAGTCAGTAAAATATTTTTGATGATTACTTTCAGTTGAGAGATTGGGCTATTTATTTCATAACATTTCTCCCGTTACTTTCATCCAAAGGACATACATTTAAATAATGGAGTCTGTTTCCGGGTCTGCATTCTAACGACGCAATACTTATGTCGTCGGTTAATATACAGTCATCATTCACATTCACATTTTTCTGACATTGTGGCTTCCAATTGTGTTTCACAATTTTTAGTATGTGACCCTCGTCTTTACAGTAGCCTGAAGTGTGAGTAAGGTAGCATTCATCATTCTCAGCAAACCAGAAGATTTCTTCTTCTTCGTCTTCTGAATCTGGTGGAAGGCTCTGCTGACTTGTGTGACTAATGCACACATTGGGTTTGCATGCTGCAGTTCCATCGTTGTCCAGGACAAGCCACATTCCCTCGGCACATGGTCCCTTCAGCCATTAAAATCAAAGACGCATATTTTAACAAAAATTTAATAGACACAAACATCACGACTTTCTCAACATTTCTCCGCAGTTACCCGACTAAATACAAAATAGCATTGATCAAAGGTAGGATGGTATATCAATGGACGCTGCAGTACTTCACATTCTGGAATTTCTGATTTAACTTCGACTATGTCATCACAATCACAGAATCCCAAGGTTCTCAAATGTGGATGAGGGTTCCTATAAAATGTCATTGATTCTCCACATGGTCCTGCAGAATGATCATAATGGGTATATATAAAAGGTTATCTTTTTGTAGAAAATTAAGTAGAATATCAATTAAAAATGTGGGCATATCCCCAAAAATAAATTTGGCATATACGCACCCTGAGTTCCAACTTCATAACACTCTCCCGATGTGTGATGCAACCATAAATGATCACCAAACCTATCACATATCAACAGTCCTTTCAGGTAAGTAACTATACTCTATGTATACAATAAACATACTTAAATTTATAAATTGGGAAACTTTTTAGGTATACGGTCAAAAACAGTGTAGCATACGAATGGCATGGTGGTAAAGAGAGAACTTCTTCGTTGGTGAGAGTATTTTGTGTTGGCGATGGCGAAGGAGGTACAGTGAGATTGAGATCTTCAACAGCGGAGTCTGCTGATGTATGGTACCTGCTTTGTGATCTATGAAACGCGATTAGAACAAAGCATATGAATACAATTAGAAATCCACCACAAAACAGGAACACTGTCAAGTTGGCTTTCATTGCTGAAAACTTGGAAAATAAAAATAAATAGACAATTAAAAATTGCCAGCAAGAAATAAGTGGAGCGGGTACAGTTCTTCGATTACATTACAGACTTAATGTGTATTTGTTCTCACAAAAAACTTTACGATATGTCTTCCATTTCACCATATAAGATCGCAGATCGCAGATATTGAAGGTGAGCATGCAAGTGCATAATATCCATACATACGACAGGTATATTAACTTAAATTAGCACGCATCTCTCGCTGAGCTTTTTTCTTTGCAAAATATACACGTGGTGTAGGTTCGTAGTAGTATTGTATATGCAAATAGCGTCTACAAAGCCTGCTTCTAATCCCATATAATTAGAAAACCGAGTAAAAACGATTAACAGAAGATGTTAGCACCGGTCCAATTCAAGGTCGTTTTCGTATCATAATTCGCGAAGAAAAAGAGTGGAACGAAAGAATTGCGTGTAACAAATAGAGGATATATCGTGTATAAGAACCACAACCACGCGTGCTTCAAATGAGAGACCTGGCTCAACCTGTATCGAATCTATTTTCATTTACTCATTAACTTTATTAAAGTTCTAGACTTTTACGGCTTAGAAACTTCATTCGCCAAACGACTTTGAATGTGATTTGTCTTTTGTGCAATGCAAAAACATTATAAGTGGACTGTAAAGATATGAGGAAAATTGGGTCTCATTTTCAATTTTGTAAGCGAAATTATCCGTACGTATACAATGGGAATTAATTCAAGCATAATATGAGAACAGGGAGCTTTGTCAGACTTGTCACCAATCACGAATTCATGATAACTGATCAGCTTTGTATTTGTATTCACGAACACTCTGTTCTCTGCACTTCACCGGGCTATAGGACTCGTGTTCGAGTTCGTCTTTGATGCGCGCATTGAACGCGTGACTTTGAATTTAAGAACGACATTAGTGCAATGTATTTGTCGAATGAAGAGTTTTTATAACACATTGTCCAGCTATATTTGCATACCGAATAGCGTTCAACGTCAGGATTGATCTAGGAAACAAATAGGTGAAATCTGGCCCAATACTTATCGCAAGAGATTGTGCGCTTTTTGGTGTGCACAGTGCCCCTATCTTGAATCACATCTCATCCATCATCTTCTAACATCCACGTCTCTGGTAGCCGTTATGGTATGATATAAAATCCATACTTTCATAGAATGCCTTAGACAAAAATATCGTGCCTTTAGGATTTCATGGTTGTGCATTGAGAATTTCGAATAATAAACTAGTATCATAAATAAAAAATTGAATTTCGAACTTGGAATAATCAAAACAATTTTGTTTATCTTTTGTAGGATATGCGCTGACAAATTGTTGAGATTTCTGCACTGACCTTCAGAGTTTTACGGATTGAATAACCTGACTCTTATAAATGTACTTATGCACTAGATAAAATGATTTTACAAAATGCCGGAGTTCAATTCAAGTATCAAATCAACAATACCAAATTGGAATATCTACTTCATCCTTCAAATGTCTACATGTACACAGAATACTTCCATTCACTGACGAAAAAGAAATCGTGGATCTATTCATGTTCCGGGCATTGTGAGGAACATGCCGGATGTCCGGAATGAATAAGGTTGAATAAGACGAGAATGAAATAATAAATTTTGGGAATAGCGGAAATGGAACTAAGATGCAGGCAATAAGATTACATTTTCGTTGCTGTGCAAAGAAAGTGCAAAAAGAGGGGTTTTGCAAAAGGATACAATGGATGGAAGTAAGAAGTTGTAAATGCCAACAGTTTGCTCCTATCGACCGGAGCAGTGGCTGTGCTTTGCTCTCCACTTTTTCCCTGACGCGTTTCCGTATCCAATGTGCCAAGTGTAGAAAGAACAAATTTTCTGCCGTCCACCCACGCAAATATCCTACGTTCGTTCGTTCCTCTGAATGACGAAAATACGAAAGGAGATATTATAGCGAACAGTAACCTTGTTGGCTGTTTTTGGAACAAAATGAAAAGGGTCCTCGTGATCATGACCATTGCGAATATGTGTATTGATACTGGCTTATACTTTGTATATATATATATAATTATGTCTATATTTGTAGCATAGCTTCAATTCAAGTCATTGGTGAATATGAGAGAACATGGTACTAACAAAGCACTGTACAAACGTTCACAACGCTGTGCTGGAGAAGAATGAATGTTGCATTTGGTTGAGAGAAGAATTCGTTTCTTATCCAGCCTGACCCGTATTCTGGTTGCCCACAGGGAAAAGTCAAATTTAGACTTACAATTTGTAAGCTAGCAGATTTTCTATTTCTACATTGTGCACAGAAGTCATATATACCCAGAAACCCATATTATCCATACACAATATTATATAGATGATATTACGTTTCCACTCAAATAGTCTCGTTTTGTTTCCATTTCTTTGTGTGAATACGTTTCTATACGGTACGTTAAATGTAAATCTGTACTTGAAGGTTTTTAAGACGATGGAAAGGTCCCAACGGTCTGAATACTACGGTGAAAGTTTGGCTCATTCATTCATTACCTGTAGAGTACTTACACCAGTTTTGGAAGCATGTCTGACTCTACTTAAGTAGACGTGAAAATAGCTCTTGATAATCATAGGGTTCCAGTAAAACGGAAGAAGTTCTTGTTTTGCATTTTTTCAGACATGGACTTTCTCAATATTTTTTTATTTTATTTTTTGCTTTCAACCAGAATGTATTTTCTTGGAAAAACTCACTTCAATTCGGCCTTATCTTGTTGGACTGTTGGATTGCGCCTTGTCAGAAATATCTGAATGAGTTTTTTCGCCTTCATTCCGCTTTACTGTGTCTAGTGTCTATTTAAAACCAAAGGTTTTTGTTCCAATGTTCCTTTGTGTTTTACATACCACCAACCGAACTCCTTCTTAACTTCCTGTACGCCCAGTCCCAGTATATTAATGAATTACTTGATTTGTTCCAATTTTTAATTGCTTCCCTTTCGAGTTTAACCCTGCGAGCAGCGTACAACATGCAATTCATAGTGTATAAAAATAATTTCTAGAATTTCCTCAAAGGCCGATGCTACGTAGTACGAGCGAAGTGGTTTTGCGGTTTCGAGAATTCTATGATTTTGGACTTATTGGCAATTATACTGACTCTTATCACTTTTTTGTGGAACACAAAATATACGGTACTATAACAGCTCACAGCCGGTGCTGACTGAAAATAAATGGTGGATTTGTAGGTTCGATTTGATGTTATGAATCGTGTAAATTTGATTGATTCAAGCAAGTTATAATGAAGTCATTCAGCCAAGCCATGATTCATATTTTATATGAAAACTGAAGTCTGAACCCACGTAACTTCTATACACATATATATAATGAACGCATTTTCAGAGGAAATGGCCAAATACTATGAGGATCTATGACATTTACGAGTTTTTGATTAATTCTATTTCGTTTCGGAGCTTCTTGGTGGCTGTTGTGTTTTTTTCATATTTATGTTTGTGTCACGTCGTCTGCTGGTGCAATAGCTACTTATTCTTCCTCTTCACTGCATCTACCCACGTTCGACTCTGGAGGAGCCAACTTTATTGTCAGCAGCTTCAACCCACGTTTTTGTGCGGGTAGCAAAAAAGAAAAAAACATCTAGAGAGAGAGATGAGAGAGAATGGTTCAATCCGAGTTACACCGATGTAACTTGCCGAGCATAATTCGGAATTATTAAATCCACCACCATCATCATCTCGTCAATAAACTACCGGGACCCAGCTGTTGAGGATGTAGTGAACTTATCAAATGCATATATACATCCTTACGCTTTGCGCTCTCGAAATCCTTGTGTGAAGTGTAGAAGGGATACGCTGAAAGCCAAGCGTCGAATTCGCCACATTTACTCTCGTACTTATGACGGATGTCTTATATACTTTTGCTATATAGCCTTGAATAGTAGAAGGGGATCTACAGAGGAGCTGGAAAATTCTCCACTCGCGCATTTCCCAGCAGATTGTATCTCAACTTTGGTACTTTCTTCCTTGTGCTTTCCCTTTCTTTCCATATCCCAGCAGTTTCTCTTGTTGAATCTTGGGAACGGAAATACACATGGATAAACTGGGGAAAAGCGGGGTATACAGATACGGCAGGCTACCAGAAGCTTAATACACATAATGGGGGAAATGCTGCTACCTCTTATTCCCATCGCAGGAGGGAATGTTTTTGATATGGATGCACGCACGTAACGAACGTGTGTGTGTATATGTGTGTATATGTGTGCTCTTCGCTTTTCACTTCGTTATCCGTCCGCAAGGCAAACTCAAACATGAATGAGGGTGAAAGCAAAAAACGAAATCCGTATGGTTGGCTAAAGCAAACTACTTTCTCCAGAGGAAGGTAGCTTTCACATGGTGAAATGGAGAAAGACGTCACCGAAATTAATATAGGTTGCCAGTACAGCCTACCTTTCCCACACTCAAGTTTCACCATTCCACGTTAGAACGAAGAAGAAGAAAACAAGTTATTAGATATATTTGAAAACTGGATATAGAGAAAGCTGTTTGGGTATATATTTAAGCTACCACACACTCAATGTATATATGTTTTTGCCCAAGTACGTAAACGTTTGAAACATGGCCCTGTTTGAGTATATGTGATATACCAGTATTGTATTTGGTGTGCAGATTTGGGAATATAGAGGTTTACCTGTTCCATGCATTTTTGATGTGGCATGCATACCTTTCTTTTCTCACATAACGTGCTCAGGTTAGCCTTCCACTCCAGTGTCGTATGTAATCATTCGCGAAATGAATGTATCCTATAAAATTAGAATCGTAGGTTTTGTGTGGGCTTTGTTGGAGTGAACATACGTGTGCGCTACATTTTCCTCCTTTTCTTTTGCCCACTTGGCACTAATGTACTCCTCCAAGTTGATAGACGTGAACTGAAACTTCACGGAGGTAGTATATCCTTAACCCATTGTACAAGGGTTAGAAAGAGCACAACTAGATTGATTGTTGTGTTCGTAATATGACACTTTCGAAAATATAATTCGCAATGTGAGCGGATTAATTTTGCAAGAGGAAGATTTTTAGTTGAATAGTGGTTCCTTCTATTATTGTTCAACTGTTTCCAGTGTTGCTTCGTCACAAGCTCGAGGAAAGCATACACTTCTCAGTTTTAGTCACTTTCATTCAGTTTTAGTCGGAGAGCACGGGGATTGGATTGGCTTTTCCATTTTGAAAGCTAGTCAACTTGCGCTACAATCATTTTGAAGGAGGAAATAAGATATTGGAGGAAGTGTTGCGGAGTAGTAGTGATTTGTGATATAAAATCTCTGTGTGAGAAGTAGTATATTGGACATTATGTTAACTTCAACATGTAGTATTTCGACATAAATATTGTCAGCAATTTTTTTAAACCGTGGGAGACCCAGAGTTTTGCTGGACAATGAAATTGACAAGGTTTCGGATGAATGTCCGTTTCTTTTACGCAGTTAAAGCGTTTGTGATTTGCGTCTGTGTCACTGGGAGCAATGGCAAGCCAGCCCAGTCTGTTAAGCCGAATGATTTTGGGACGTATTTGAAAAATGGACAGATTATCACTGGATACATAGGTAAGAATCAGCGTATTAGTAATCAAAAAATATACTTAGGGAGCGTAACAATATTTGGAACATGGCCATAGGATTGGGATTACATATTACAGAGGTCATAGGTAAAGTTTCATTGATTCTACAAAATTACGTCAGTCATGTTGTCGTCACCGTCTGCATTAGACATATGTACAGAAATAATGCTGCACTCCAGTTATTTGTAGATTATACTCTTAACGTTGAAAGTGCAAAAAAGAAATCGACTGGAAAACATAACCATTTATAGTCGTCCAATATTGTGGTTTTGAAATAAAAGCGTCTTGAATACTTCAACGTCATTTAATATTTTGTCATTTTATGTTGCATTTACTGCGTATTGACAGGTTAATGCTTGATCATTGATCTGATGACTGAGTTAAAACTTGTTTAACCACACAAATCTCAGTTTTCTAGTAGACCTGTGCGAATTTAGCTGTGTTTGAGCAAAGGACTATTTCGGTTGATTTAAGAGGTTCATTGACAATTCTCCTTTGTTGTCAAAATACTAACGTGAAAGTATCACTCATCATAACAAATCATCATGTAGCTGTACGCACGGTTAGCTTAAAAATCATTGCATTCGTCCGAGTGTTATTTTCGGAATTATGGCAATGTTCTATGTTCAATATGTGCTGACACCATTTGGCTGATTTCAAGGTAAAACGCATTGATACATATCATCTAATGTTTTATCTTTTACACTGACGTATTTTGATTATTACAACGTAGCATGGCTTTAGTTATACTCCTGGAATACTTAGGAAGAAATGTGTTCTCAATAAGTACCCGTTGTGAGAATATGTTAAAGATTAACCTGTTTCATTTCAATCTTGGTATCATCATGCCCTTTGACATTTGCAAATCCCACCTCTATCACAAATCCGTCGAGTATTTGTTTTGCGAAAGCATAATTACATAAGGGCAAGGTACATGTTTAACCAGGCTAACCTAAGTCAATTTATATATTACTCCCTCCCACTCACACGCATAAGTATACTCTACAAAGTGAAGTTCCACTCAACACTTCTTGTCAACCCTATGTTCTGAATGCATAAAATGTAAAATTAGATTTTAAGACAGATCAGCGAGCTCAACTGGTACTGGCATAATGCAGTTACAACAGTTCCAAGTGGGAAGTCGTATATAATCAGTCATACCTCAGAATTTTCGATGTTTGTCACAAGCCCCACTTGCCATCCCAATTCTCTCCTATCTCCTTCAGCATATCATCTTTCCACTTTCACTTCGTGCATCGTTTGCGTGTACAACGAGAGATAAAGGAGAAAAGAACGCTCAGTGGTATCGATCTTGCTGGTAGCTAGAACTCCTTCCTTCCTCCACCTGATGCGTTGCTTCGCTGTTTGTCAGGTGTGGGCCGTGAGCTTTTCATGGAATGGCTCATATATATTTTATGTAAGTATACGTACTTGCCAACAAATCAACAAGGAAATGTTGAAAGTAGCTACTATACTAATCCCGTAACGAAGCATAATATCCATTATCTCGGAAGCACATTTCCTTTTACACAAATGAAACTGAGGTGTCCGTTTTTTAATCAATTGCCTTCTCAACAGACAGACATAATTTTGACATATAAATGTGGCTGGGTTTGTACTTTGTAGAGCATTTTGCTCATTTTTGGTACATGAGGAACTTTGTTGGTTTTTATGAAGATGTATAACAGGTACACGCATATACGACAAGGTACCACTAAAGTGTGAATGTCCATACACTTAAATATGTTATCCGGAAGCGTCCTTACATAGGACTATATGTGACAAATTAAGGGAGGATTTATTTTTGGAAATATCAACCACGCGTTCTGCTAATAATTTATCTAATGGTTTGGGAATTATGACGATATGGCGAATATCACAAACCAAATATCCGAAATGCCACCTTTTCTTCGTTATACCTTCTTTTAAACCTGGAAAATTTTGTTTCACACTTACTTATAAGATTTCTGGTAATGTTAGATATATACTACTGCTAGGAAATATTTCTACAAGTTGCTCCCAACTTGGGGACCGAATTGGTTAATCATGTAGCATTTAGTTATTTCTTCTAGTATTTATTGTGTGAGTTGTAAATTTTTTAGTATATCTGTCAAACCGCCTCAAACCGGACTAATAACTACATCTATAGTTTACACAAACTTGATTGATGAATACTATGTGAAAGAGCAAAGAAACTAAAACCTACTTCAAGCAGATTACAGCCCAAAACGAACATTTAGAGCCGTAAATCCTGAGACAATCCGCTCACTTTTAGTTCCTTGAGTAATTAGAGGACATTTCAAATTATAGTAATCAGTAAAAGTACACCTACACGTATTTTTTCTAGATATGCATGCATATATTGATATATGCTTATAAAAGATGCTACAGGTAGGTTCTCCTGGTGCCCACCTACACAAGGAATTATTATCTAATGAGTTCTCGGATCTGACGCATTTTTGCTGCTTGCAAATCTTGCCGACATATATCTCCCTTTCCTAGCTAAGCTAAGGCTAATGATTATTCGCTCTGTCTTGACGTGTCATGAAGTAGGTTCGCACTTTTACAGATATTCATTTCTGTCTAGCATGTCAGTGGAAGTTGAAAGAGTTGAGTACAATTTCCTCAAACCTCTTCACAGAACTTTTTCGAAGAAGAACCACAGATACGTTTCATATTAATGTGGCAAAAAGTGAGGAGCAGCCATATCGATCCTAGCTTCGTGAACAAACACGTCGGATGAACCATATTAATCTATGTGTGTAGATGAGTTCATTTTCATTACATCGGAGAAGCCAGTTTGCGTATTGTTTAATCTCTTTCTCTCTCTCTCTCGCTCTGATTTGTTTTCTGATGATAAGTCAGCCACTTTTGTATAAACTGTTTGTCTGCCTTCCGATATGAAAGAAGGTATTATATTACAACTTTTATATAGAAACCATTTCTCAGTCTTTTACATTGTAATAAGGAGTTGGTGATGATGGCAGTATTCATTTCTACACTTCATTTTGGAAGCGACCTGCAACGATAAAAAACATGAAGGCATATTGTCTTGTCTGTTTACGTGGCTTTCTCCTGCTACCACGAATTATGAGCATGAAAATTGTTGATATTGTCAGTGGCTCATTTTCTCATAGAGACAATCAGACAAGCTTCCCTTTCCTGTCTTCATCGTCATCTCTTCTACATCGTTGCTGTGCACGGCCCAGGGATTTCCACTCATGTCGACAGCCTTCCCTTTCTCTCTTCATTTTTCTGATTCAAGTTCCGCGAAGCGAGACATTTACCTTGGGCGTGATTGGGGCAAAGCCCACATTCAGTTGAAACGAAAACTTTTCAGCTTTCATTAGATTCACTCACAATTATTCTCGTTCCTATTATTTTATTACTCTGTGTAAATATATAAATGCATATAATAATATAATGTATCGTAATACATTTCACATCAACAAAATCATGATTCAGAAAAAGCAACTCGAAAAAGAACAAGAACTTTTGTTTCACGAATCTCATGTGTAACTCAACATGTACATATTTATATGATTACTGCGTACTTATCCTATTAGCTAAGAAGGCTTTTCTCCCGTCTCCCACTCGGGTTTTAAAACGCTCATGAATCTTAAGTAGAGATTAGAGCCACGGCTTAAAAGCTTCAGCTAACAAGTCTTTCGTGACTTCCAGTGGGGACTAATAGTCATTTTGTGTATGCATGTGAAAAACTTCAAGTCAATGTATTTCCTAATGTGAATAGCAACTCATACGGAATAAAACGAGTCTCACACAGTAGCAGGATTTTCTTGGAGAAAGCTAAACAATTTCATTCCAGGAAAAAACAAAAGTAATAAATATGATATTAGGTGGAATGAAGAAATAAAGGTAATATAATAGTGGGAAAAAAGGATATATACGAAACGAAGGAGCATAATATTTCATATTAAATTATAGGTACACAGTTCACATTGAAACTTATTATGGCGAGTGCAATTCTTGTTGGAAAAACTTTCCTCGTCACGGAGGAGTCAAGTGTATGTATGCTCTGAAGCTTATTACTCCTATTACGCGTTCAGATATATGGATTTGCAGCAGCACCCTGTTTCGCAACACTTGCGTTGTGTTATACTTTAACCTTTAATTTGATCCGTTCTTGCAAAGGAATAATATCGAGATATTGCGCATATTGTACAACTTCTTTTCCTCAGCTAATGGGAAGAATAGTCTTTTTCTATTATGGCGGAAGGATTTCATTTGTTTGCCACTTAATTCCTTAAAATTGTATAGGGTTCATCAAATCTTATAAGATATGCAAATGTTCATTCATGCAAACCAAAACAAGTTTGCTCGATGCTCGTTATTAAGCTACACCAAAAATACATCCGAAAGTTTTTTTTGTAGGATGGAAATGGATATATTATTGTTGACTTGACTTGCGAAGACGTTTGACGTATTTGGTTTTGTGACGTGTTAAGTTCGTAGACGTGCGTTTTTACAGTTCCACAGGATTAATAAAATCATTCTAGCTGTCTCCAGACGAATTCACATGTGAAATGTGAACTAGGAAGGACATACTTAGTTGTTGACACTTGACAGTTTTTCTTCATTCCATCCTACACGTATCATCACACAGTCGTCCATATGCCACCCTTCTTACCCACATGCCATTTTATGTTCCATGTATACGCACTAGTTACTTTATAATTATTGCGTTGGCAGTCACTCATTTACTGCAATTACACTAACCAAAATGTAATTTAATCATGTATTTAACAATCATCAACATCGTGCCTTCTGCCAAATTAAATAACAACGAAAAGTCTTTGCTGTAGAGAAAGCATTCCAGCGAAAACCATGTACCAGACCACAGACCACCAACCAATAAACCAGATATACAGATGATTTTCTGTGACTCTAACTCTATTTGAATTTCATTATGCATTCGAGGACACATTCTAAGTCAAAGTCGAAGTAAAAAGTTGTCATATTGTAGGATGAGTCCCCCACTCTTTTAATAAGTTTAACTTTTGCCAGAGTGAAAACAAAATTGGGAAAGTAAAAGGCGGCTTAAGTAGCACAAGGAAATGTCTGACGACGAGATAGAAAGAACCGTGGTATATATTTATGTTGGGTGGAATATCATATGACTTCATGCTTTTTAGGACTCCATACTTGCCAGTCAACTCATTCTTCTTCCCACACATTTATCCTCTCCGTGATAAGAAACTACGCAAGCAAACACAAGATTCAATATTTATTCCTCAGCGACATTCCCTCGAAACCAGAAAGAAGCACTTAAAGCTCTTCACATGAACACTGAAAGGATGAAAAGAGTGATCGCGATGTGCTTGGTCTAGTTCACAAAGCGGCAGTATGCGACGTATTCTTCTTGTGCGGTCAACATTCACTCAACTCAATACAGACGGAGAAAAGGGATGCTTTCTCCGACATACGACAGAACTCTAGTGAATAACTTCACATCTTGAGAATTTGAAAGCCAAGCAAAGAATATGGGCTTGATATGTGATGCGAATATACATTCAGGCTTGATCTTTTAAATCATTGATTTACTACTTGCAGTAGTCAGTCAGAAATCAAGCTTACCACCGGATTACTTGATTTCACCGAGGTTTGAGATAGACAGAGATCATGATGTCAAATGCGTCGTTTCAAAGAAAACGTATGAATGATTGTCTACCGTAGTGCCGAACCAAGGGCCATTTTGCTATATTTCAAATGTGTTACGATTGTTCGTGTGGCTGGTAATTAGACTAGTTGCCTGAAATCAATCAATATAATTATTTCTGGTTTTTTTGGGCAATGTGCGATTTCTGTCTTATTATTGGCTCCGCTCTATATTAAGACAGCAAATATCCCAATTCGATCCTTAATATTACAAATTCATCAATAATTAATTTTAACTGCATTAATTAACCAACAATTCGTTAACCCAAGTACAAAAACGACTACGTATAACTTACATGTGCCCGTTTTGTTGTATGTTTAACAGGTTGTCTGTTCAGCAAAAGCTTATGTGAGCAGCGATCCGAGTGGTGCTACAACGGTAAGCACTGCAGAAATTCATCCATCGGTTCTATCATACGTTTCTAAGAACTTATGATTAATGGTTATATCCTGTTTGTAAATTGCATATACTAATAAAATAGAAAAATTAACTTATTTATGACTTACAGATGGAGCGTTTGGAAGGTGCTTATCTAACAGCGGCTTAATCGAGAACGAAAGTCTGTACAGGTTAGGACTCCTTTTTTATTCAAATTTTTGATAACGTGCTAAAAGTATATGTTTTTCGAAAGGCTAATTCTGCATTCGTATGAATATACTGATGCAGGTATGACCTCAGCAAGGGTGATGCCCATGCTGTGGAGAAAGAGATGGAGAGGCTGTTCGCAATGGGTTATCGGTGGGGTCACCTTTACACTCAATGCGTGTTGCAAACCCTTCTAGAATCTATCCGAAGGGGGTAAGTAATCTTTTAAATAAAACGCTCTTTGAGCGGCCTTCGTTTCAGTTTTGTTGTTCGAGTTATAGGATATCTTACAGACAATCCTTGATTAATGGATTAGAAGTTAATTATGGTTGAAAACGGGCTTTCTTTTCTCGAACGGTATTACGAAGGTTTGAGTGGGAGCAAGCTATATGCTCTGAAGTGCAAGACCAGGATCTGGAAGGAGCTCTCAAAGCGTTTGAAGATGATATTGATCCGAAAAACTTGGCGTACATTAAATTTCATCCAAGCTCCAAGAATCCTCACTCGGACTTTGCAGATGAAAGCTACAAACCACCAAAGGAGTTTATGCATTTGAAAAACGGCCCTGTTGTTGAGGGGAAGCAACAATTATACGAACCTGAAGGCCAGGCCAAGGCATCCGTTGCAGATCAAATCAAACAGCAATCGATAGACGTGCCAGGTAAATTGGATTCACTATTTTTCAGACCTTATATAGTGCTGGTGTAAAGGGTAGACTACTGTCGTGTGCCAGTATAGTACAAACAACAGTGTCTCACCAAAATAACTATTTTTAGCTGGCGCCTACAAAACGTCAGATGACCTGGATCAAAACATAATGGAAGAAGAACTGGCAAACGCTGTCCAAAAGACAAAGGCGAAGAATGGGAAAGGGAAGAACAAGGCCAATAAGAACAAGAATAAAGGAAAAGGCGATCGACAACCAGTGAAAAAGTCCGTGCTAAATATGGAATATCCATACGACCTGTTTAGTTCACAATCGCAATCATCCTCAAATGCACAGCCTGAGGGCAGTCAGCCAGGACTGTCACCTAAAGACGTGGACACCAACGCAATCAGTCCTGCGGAAGAAGCTCTTTTGACAGGACTCCTCCGAGGATACACCAACAGTTTGGCAATTGACGATGATGTGGAGTTACCTGCAGCTGTGCAACCGAAAATATTTTCATCCTTTTACAACACTCCAGATATGTTTCGCATTGGAGTCGAGGTATGCCTCACTACTTTTCCCATTTTTGTAATACTTTCATCATTTTAAAAGCCACAAAAAGTATATAGTATTGCGACATCTATTTCATCAACGCAAGCAAAATTGAAACATGCATTATATACATACATATACATATAAATGTATATATGCATATTTATTTAAGTGTAAGGCATATTTGACATTAGGTGGTCTTCATATACAATGCAATACCAAGCAACAAGTCGGCAGTAGTATGAGAATGAGAGAAGCGAGGCACATAGGTGAAAGCATACCAAACGTGGATAATGTCTACATCTGCACAGCTAAACCTTACAAGTTGGTTGTTAGTTCCTTGCTGGTTCTGCTCTGCACTCTGCACCAATCTTGCACAAACAGTTTAGATTGCGTCCTCTGTTTGACTCGTACGAGATCAAGCTGAAACTTCCAGGGAGAAAGTGAAAGTCAGTGAAAGCTCGTGGAGAGAGCGCTCCGTTCGCTCATCCTTATAATGAATGCTCTGGTTCCGGAACGGCTTCTCATTATCACCTCAAGCATTTGATATGGGGAATTTTGTGATTAGTATTTTCCAAGAATTAACACGATCGAAAATGTTTATTCAACCTAGAATAAGTGTTGAAGGTACTAGCTATTGGCCTGTTCAACCATAAAATTGACCAATTTGATATGGTTGGTATCGATGTTTTTCAATGAAGACCATAAATAAATAGTCTGAATACATCTTCAGAATTCTTTGAATTATTAAGTCGTAGCCGTTTCGATTTCACAACCAAATTTCATTTGCTCACTCTAGTGATAAACTTATATTTAGCAACTATATTAGAGGAAATATTCAATGTTTAATGAGATGTGAAAGTAAAGAGGTGATATCAACCTGTGGGAGGCTGAAAATATTTGATGATTTTCGGTGAAACTGAATCAATCTCCTCGACACTTTCTCCTAACGATTGAAAGTGAACGTTAGAAAATGCCCACGCAAAAAAGTAAATGAGGATATCAGGTATCCGCCGTTTCGTGCCTCTCCATAAGCAATCACTTGGAGAATGCTCTTGGTGTAAGTGAGAGGACAAGAGGGCTTCTCTCTTCTTTAACAACTGATGATATTGATTACGCGGGTAGTCTACATATAAGCGTTTCCATGTGTGGAGCCTACACACATTTAGCCGCTGATCCGGCAGCGGAAGACATGCGGAGAAAAATCTTATACATCCATCCGTCAACCCTTGTCGCTCGTTGATTTTCCTATGCTCACATTACTCATCGTAACTAACCATCAAGCTACATAGTTGCTACTTTTAGCATACGGAAAGCGATACGGAAACGTATGGCTAATGTCAGGAGGAGGATGATGTTTATGAAAACTGTTTAAATAACATGTAGAGAAAAGTTTTCCTTTTCTCTCTCTCTCTCTTTCCAACAGGCACCCTTTTTCTTCCAGGAACCCATAGAGTTTTGTTATTCATACGTGTTTTTGAATGTTGGGAAAAGTGAAAGAAAAAGCTTTTGAAGTTAATACGCGTCCCGTGTTTTTTTTGCAGTCAAGAGACGACGCTCCATCCAGTCCTCTCCTCCGCTATGGTAATGGGATTGGTAGCACCAGTGGCAGTGGCTATGAGAGATCACTTGTGGATGTGGATGGGGAAATGAGTGAGATCCAGGGGCAACGGACACAACAGGCGGAGTTGAACCGGCGGGAGGATGAACAGGAGATTCGGGAGGCTGCGGCTCAGCTCGAGGCAGCACTGCTTGCTGAGTCTCTCCTCAGAAATGATATGGAACATGCAGGAGGCAACAGGATTTCTCAGGTGGAGGACGAAGGTGACGAGCCTCTGGAGTTTCTTCTCCCACGGCAATATACATTACCTGTCGTGTCCGCTCAAGACCCCATTTCTCATTTAGCCTCCCTTCAATCAAGACCTTCTCTGCCTGACTCAGTCTACGGTCCCCGTATTGGCAGCAACATCAACCAGGAAGACGTCCAAAACGACGACCCCGATCAGGATGACCGTAATCTGTTGTACACCGAAGGTGGTCTGGTCTTTCTAAACAACAAGAATAAGTACAGATACAGTGACTGGCTCAACGGACAAGATTCGGGTTCAGCAGTGGCTCCAAGTCAGATTGACAATCTCGGCTTCTACGATGCTCCTCTCACCAAAGAAGATGAAGAGAGCCTCATGTACCTCAAGCGGTTCATTGACACCCCATCAGCGCCCAGTCAGGAGAGGGAGCTTCTCCGACGAGAAAGGGAACGTCCAACTGCCAATTTTGACACGTCGGACTTTCTCCTGTACGGGAATCCTGAGAGGGAAGGGGACGTAACTAGAAATGGCTACGAAGAGCTCACCTCATTACTTGCGGACACATACGGCGGTGGCAACATGGGCTTCGAGCGACAGGAACGGTTGGATGTGAAGAAACCTGGACCGTGGTACAGGACTGTGAACAACTACGCATTCGACAAGGATGAATCAGTAAGAACACTCTCTTTTGTATTTCTACTAAAATTTTCTGCTTAGAGTTTCAGCATGCTAAATACATTTGAAAGGATAAAATGTTTGCAAAACAGCTTTGCTTATATCCACACGCTGCACACGGCATTTTGAATTATTCAATCATCAAACCAATCATAAAATCTCTTATACGAACATATCACATATCTATACGATCGACCCATCTGGAGTGGAGCTAACAAAGAAGGGCTTAATAAGGATATAAAAAACCATGCTTAATTCGAGTTATGCAGGAACGCGTTGCGTCAACAAGTATAAAGCCTTACAACATTAGGGCGTAAGCTCGTAAGTAAGTAGCACAAAGGGAAAGTATTTTTTCCTTCGTTCTATGCAGATTGAATAGCTGCTGAAGTTGTTCGTTTAATTTTAATACGTCTTTGCCACATATTGCAGCTTGAAGAATAGTACTACGAGTAAAAGCTTTTCGAAGAAAATCGGATCCTAATTTTTGCCATTCTATGTATTATGCCCACAAATCTACTACACTCACCTTAGGTACTTACGTACTTAAGGCTATGCTTTTATTTACTTACTCCGTACCTGAAAGGTGAGCTCTAAACAACACCACACAAAGCACAAACATTCCTTCGACCAATACACAAGCTCACACTTTTTCAGGCTTTTGATCTTTGGAAAGCCTTTCAAGAAATGCGGAAATTTTCCCGACGTTATTGATGTTAGTTGGTATACAACATCAGGAACAGTTACAATCAGTTGACAACACACGTATTTGAAAAGCAAAGATCAAAAGAAAATCGGGTTGAACTCGTATAAGTGGAGAAATAAGAAAAGTTTCAGGTTGTTTTTATGCTTGTGCTACGCTACACACTCTGCGCGTTAGGCAATATTCTAACAAGTGAGCTTCCACACTTAATTTGATTTCTGCAAGTATGCTTCAATGTTTGCTTTTAATGCTTACACTAAATGTGCTGAAGCTTAATAATGCTTTCAATGAGTCTGTAGTGTGTGAGAAACGAAGTTTGCGCATTTGGATGGGACGTAGTATGCATGCTTTGACACGTTCGCTTCATAACGTTTGCCTCCAAATATATAAACGAGACGTTGTACCGTTAAATTGAAACATGTATACGGGAAATCCTTAAAATACTTTTCTGCTAGAAATCTAGCATTGCTTCCAAATGTTCCGACAGTCGAAAAATATCGCATGCATCATATGACGACAAAACATCTACATTTTATTGTAATTTGACGCTCCCGTATTCACATTTTGTCGGCGTATGAGTTATTCCTAAAATAGTCAAAGTACATGCCTTTAATTTAAATGGAAGAATGGTCAAAAAAGGGATATCCTTTCTTTTAAAGGACGGTTTCTTTCAGTAGGTTGTTTCCTCATTAAAAATTCAAGTTTAAACGTTCCGTAATATTACTATTTAGCTCAGATCTGCAGTGATTTAAAGATGTATCCTGTCTGTAAATATATAGATGCAGGATATGTACTGCTTGCTTCGTTGAACCTAGGCAGCTCACAAAAACCGTTATCTATCATTTATCATGAAAACCATCATTTATTCATGAAAGTAGAGGGAGTAGTAATATATAACTTTCGAACCTATTTCATGTACGAATTTACGAAACACATTGGGTTGGGATATTGCACACTTCCGGGGCTTTGACAAACTTGCGTAGGTAAATGCATATTCTAAAAAGTTTAGTGTCTCCGAACTTCAAACATTCAGTTCAGTTTAAGTTCCATACAAATAGGACATTGGATTATGTAATATGACTACTCGTGAACAATTGATGCTTTACACAAACATAAGTTAGGAGATCTATGTTCTGTAAATATGAGCGCCCATGAATGCCTCAAGCAAACACTTCACAACTGCCAATCCGCAGTGATGCTTTCAGGTTATTAGGCTATATAGCATGCTTTCCCACGCTATGGCTACTTTTGTGGCTTCATCCGAGAAAATATTAAACTTTGTTGTATTGCGTTTGGTAGGTCCCTTCCATTGATGTTGGCTTTCCAAAAGAAGTAGACGAGAACCCGGAATTTGGAGGAGATGAAGGTCCGGCGGACATGGTGCAATATGGTGAGTGTGCATTTTGTTTGTTCCATTGCATGTTTATGTATCGCCACACAGCGCATAACTCCAAACCCCCAAACAACATCATTACATTTTAATTACTACGCTCTAGTTTTAAAACATAAACGGCAATAATAAGGCAAAACTTGTGTTGATGACTCCCACAATGATTCATATGTACATCGTCCACAACCATGATTATATGGTGTATGGCCAAAGACATGCATGATGCATTAGTCGCGATAGCCATTTCATATATTTATATGTACATTAGTGATTAGTGGTTTTTCTAAGCTAAAAGGAATAATGTGTGGTTGTGGATGTTCAGGTCAGAAATAGTAGCATGATTTCAAATGTTATGTAACTGCCCTGCCCGTTGAGTAGCGTGACGGGTGTTGGACTTGTCACATGCATGGACAAACAAGGTTTTTCATATCATGGTTTGGTCATACTTAACACGATGTACTTTCACATGAAATCCACGTGAGCATAAAACAATGAAACTATTGCATAACAGTTGTTTTATTCTTGGGCTCCTCTGTGGCATATTGCTTCATATCCTATCTA
The DNA here is from genome assembly GCA_034687055.1 of Heteromurus nitidus. Taxonomy (NCBI): domain Eukaryota; kingdom Metazoa; phylum Arthropoda; class Collembola; order Entomobryomorpha; family Entomobryidae; genus Heteromurus; species Heteromurus nitidus. The sequence goes on along the minus strand of JAQFZW010000006.1, from coordinate 157,245 downwards.
GAGAAACGACCAAATGACCCCAAAGATATATATTTCTTCTAAGTGGCTCTTACCTGCTTTTTGAGAGCCAGGAATGACAGGGCAGTGAAATATCTGTCCATACGCAAGGGTAAAACAAAATATTGTGCCTTATGTACATGACTGCTTATGTCCAATGTTTAACAGAGGATGAAGAGTATTCTGATGTGAGAAAAGGTACGGGTCAAGTTGAGTCAAGTATAACATTCCGCTGTAAGCCAATGCCGTCTAAATTTGAAAGTATCAAAAATCACATCCTGTGCAACTTCAGCTCTCACGTATTTCACAACATGCATCCATATAGCTCTAAGATGCAACACAATGACAATGTAAAGCACCCCCGCACAAAACATTTCGATGAAAAGCCCAAGCGGAAGGAAGTTATAGTTGCCTCGAGAGAAAGTCCTCATGTATGAAATGCACGTTTGATGGTGAATGCCACTTAACACTTACGATTGGTGAGGTTGAGATTCCTTTTCATATGAATACCTGGTGTGGTGCTGCGTTTATGAAACAATTCATAAAAAACACAAAATGTCATCGAGGTCTCCTACGATTTCACTTTTATGATGCGTTCAGTGAAACGTCAGAATGTGTTCATATTGAAGTCATGCGACAATTGACATTGCAGTCCATATATCTTTCGCTCATGTTGAAAATGTTGGGTTAACGTGGTTTTTTAGTGGAGAGAGGGGCACTTAAATTTGAGGGGCGAAGGGCAACTTCATATACTCAAGGGGAAGGGTCATTAAGAAGTTCATTATAACATTTTTGATGTACTATATATTATGTTGTGTCAAACTCTAGACTTCGTCCACTATCTTTTTGATAGCTAGATATATGGCAATTTGATTTTCATAATATTATGGCATAATATCTTTTGCGTTCACAAACTTTTTAAAAAATTAACGGTAATGTTCAAGGGTTGAACAATTCTAGAAATGTTATATGGCAAATAACACACATCAATGAATTCTCGAATTGCCCAAATCACACAGATTCTAAGGACAATGACGCTACTGTGCAGTCTGATACTCCATCCAAATCTAACAAGGTAAGAATACAATGAGTTTTCCTTTAACATAATGCTTGCTATAATCTATAATATAATGTGAATAAATAGTTGCGCTGATTAATTTTACTCACGGTACATATATCAACATTTGCATCCTTTTAAGATAACCACATATTCTTGAGTCTTGTATTGTCTTGTACAGTATTAGAATAGGAGTTTAATAGCAAATGGTTTGGCTTAAACTCGAGGATGATTGATAGAGCGATGACCGATCTACAAATCTTCGGTTGAACTTATATGTTGAACAACCTGAGAAAACTAAATAGCATGAAGTATATACAAGAGTATGCATGTACTCTTCTTTTAAATGCCCATCAAATCATAAAACATATTGTCCTTGTATTAAGCAAATGCTAATAAAATCGGTAATGCATAGGTCACTCATTGGTAGACTTTGTAGTAGTGCTACATGAACGAATACGTTCTGGGGATCCAAATAGGTTGCGCTTCGTTGTTTAATGTTCATCACTATTCATCAGCTTTACCTCTTCTATATGGTTGGGTGAAGCAGGTACAGGGGCAAAATTGTTATATTTTACTTCACGTTCAACTCTTTCCGAATGATATTGATACTTTTGGTTTACAGTTCATTTTTGAATTTCAAAATTGTAATTTTACCTGTGTAGAAGGTAGGTAGCAAGTCTAAACTTCGCATTATGCCTTATATTAATTACTTAATTAATTAATTACTACTAAACCATGACCGGCTAGAGCGATTTTGTTTCATACTCAGAAAATATCAACACGTTAATGTTCTTTGTTGGCAGATAAAACCAGAAATGTGTTATACACATGTATACATTACGAGTTTTCTACTTGTAGACAAGCAACTAGCATAGATTTGCAAGTCCCCGAAGGTAAAGATTTGTGTGTTGAAAACTTTTTTCATTCTACACACTATTCATTTCTGATTTCATGTTCAAAATCTTCGGAAGAGCCTGCAAGTAAGATCTTTGCTATCATATTATTACCACATATCAAGTATCAGAGAGAGCCGCATTTCAAAAACAGATTTCGTAAATAAAGTCTCAGCCCCACTACACTAATAGCTGTGCATGCATCCATCACTTTCACCCGGTCATCTTGGATCCACTTTCGGAAGTTAATTACTAGAATATAATACTGAAATTTGATATTTCTATTCAGGAAGTTTTAACAAAAATCCTTTTTAGACCACGCACGGTTTTGAGATGAAAATAACTTTTCGGATGTTCATTTTAAATAGATGGAGAATTCCAGCTAAAAGTCATTTCTTTCATGTGTTTTAAATAATTATGATCTACAAGTCATACTCATGAGATGTAGGATGTAGAGTTCAATGATATGAAAACGTCAATTTAGACCTGTTTGATGGAAGCCTTTTTTATGAGTACATGTATTCATTCCCACTTACTAAAATTGGGCTCTAAAAGGATTCTAGGAGCAATCACAATAATTTTATTGTAGCTTCGTAAAATGTAGAAGTAATTTGGTTAAGGTCAGATGCTTGCAATTTAAGCATGATTGACAAAAATATAGGATTTTATGTATTTCGGAAATTATGCATATGTGTATGAACGTTTACGTTACATAGGAGAATACACCGATGCCCGAGCTCGGCGAAGGTATTGACATGAACAAAAAGTCCGTACCAGTGTCTTTCGAAGCGAAATGGCCAAGTCATGGAGCTGACATAGACATTATTGACACGTCCTACGTAAATCTGGAACTAGACAAAAAGTAAGCCCTTACAATCACTTTCGCTTTACAATCTGCGTGAGCAATGATTAATTCAATTAATTATTGCTATTATTTATCGATGTTGACGGCCACGATTGTAACGAAGAGTGTGCTCATAACTTGAAATAATATTTGTGTGTCGCAGTACGAACTGGAATGGGGCAAAGCAGTTCATAAGCTGGCTTGCAGAATTACTAGAAATTGATCCGACAAAATTTACAGATATTTCGTAAGTGAAGCAATGCAATTCTACTCTATTATGTTTCTCTGAAGTTTGATGTTTTTCATTAAATCGGTAATAACACGGGGAAGTAGCTCTACAATACAAGTAATAGCTTCTTAACTTCACTTGCTTCATTTTAGATCAACTGAAGACAACTTCGTGACTTTCAAAGTTGAGAAGAACGATGAAGGGTTGAATGCAACAACAGTTGCTCAACATATTGGTAAGCAGCATTTTCCACACTAGCACAAAGCAAAACGCTCAGTAGGAACATGCATGCAATGTATTCAGAGCCATAATATACATATGTGAAGTGAAATAATAAATTTCCGCAAATGATGTAAAGTGTCAGAAGAGCGTGAAGCGACATGAGCACGACAAACTAATCTAGCTGACATCCTGGTACGCACTAATTAAGCAAAACCTGGCAATTCCAGGCACCGCTGTAAACCTGCATGGGCTTGCATGTAACACAATTACGTACAATATATAAGAAAATTTTTGCGAAAAAAATTGACGCCAAATTAAATGGTGTTATATACGTGTAATAAAACGTAGCAAAACAAATTAATACTTTCTTGTATCTACTCAAGAATCTCGTAATGCCCAATGCTGATGCCTCTTAAGTTCCAGCTTACAATTAGTACTGGCACATTATATTATTTACATTTATTTATATGGTATTGGAGATATTTTAGATGCCAAGTAAAGATTATTGCTCTGAAGTTTCGTGACTTTTTCCTGCTTCTTGAAATGCTTCAACCCAAGCTTCGGCTTCAAATGGACGTCTCGAAGTCTGCAATATTTTTTCATTTCCTTATATCATTATTTTTCCACACATCAAATATTTTTCCTCTGCTATGTACTATGCATGTATTATTGAACACTAAAGGTGATTTTATGTTGTGAAATGAAATGAATTGCCTTCACCTTTCGAAATGCCCCAATCCTAACGTGAACACTATCCGATACCGATCTGTTTAATTGAGTCTACCTCGTCGGCAGTTTTACTTTTTTAAACGGCGTTGTTTATGTGTATAATGTTTTTAATTCGTCCGGAATTATCTTTAATTGCAATATTTGGGCAATGTTTCAGAACAACTGAAGGACAGGGTGGAGAAAGAGTCGGGAATCAAAATCTTGAAAATTGATGTCGGAGTAGATATTAAAGCAGATGTAAGTTTCTATTGTACTCGCTCGCTTTGTTCTTATCGCTCTCCAAAATGAGTCACACAGCACATTATATATATGTAATTATGTCGACTTTTAACCGTGAATCTGTGCATATACTTTGAGCATACAGGGACCATATGCATGACCTTTCACCCTTGTCATATAGTAATATTCTCAAAACGTTTAAATAGATTCATTTCCTTTCAAAAATTCATCATGCCATGAGTTTTACATAAATATGTAGTACAAATTCGTTTTCATTTTGGAAGCTTTATATAATAGAAAAAGTGCTGCCGGAAATTGGAGGTTTTAGTGCCATATGATCCAATTACATTCATAGATTTGCAACATGTGGACACTTATCAATCAACTCAAAAGGCATGTCTTCATCCTGATACTGACAATGAGGTCGAAAGATATATGTACGCATATTTTCTGATCTCAGCAAAATGTAAAATGTATTTGACGTCCTGTGCAAACTGTTTATTATGGCACTACACTACAATTTGTACAGTCATGTTACTGACGTCCGTAGGGTAATATAATAATGTTATTTCGAAGGCTGTGCTGCGTACCTTCATCAGGACTCCATTTAACTTGTAGAAATCAAATTTTACGATATTTTTATGGAAATTCGGAAGCTGTGATTGAACGCAAATAATGGTATGATTCAATAAACTCAATACCTACGACTGGCAAATAGGCGGAATAATATATTAGAATGGTAGCTTCCGAAAATGTTTCTTCCATTTGTGAATACGTTGTGCAAACTAGGAACATTTTGGGGATGTGAATTGTGAACCTTGTAAAACCTGTTTACTTTCTACCAATTTCAATTCAGCGTATAAGTAAACGGGATATTTGATTTTGGAAGCTTTTGATGTGTGCCATATCGCTGAGAAAGGAAATAATTTATTGTATTACAATTCTTCGTTTGAATATGCAATCAGAAGACATGTTCCGTCCAGCACAGACTAGTCATAAAGTGTAGCAGTTTGAAAGGGGTAGAAATAGAGGTAGAAACTACCTCGGGTTATGATTGAATTCAGGTATTAATGCGCTACGAGAAAGCACAGATGACAATAAAGGCCAATTTCAAATAAAAATCACATTATGCCAGAAGATGAAGTCGTCAATGCCGTCTCACGGTGCCCCATATAGTTGGCAATGGTACTAGGATTCATGAAACAACAACTTTTAACCCATCCCTTCCGAATCCGCTAAAAATATACACTTCAGAGGATCAGTAACTGGTAATAAACACGCAACCAACATTGACATTTCTGCAGACAAAAACCGCGTCAGTGATGTCTATGTACGTGGAGCAAGATCCGATGGTGTCCAACAGAATGTTCATCACAACGTTTGCTGTATGTGGACTTGTTGCTGCAGTTCTGGTGGCAGCAGTTGCATTGTTTTTAGTACGGAAGCACGCCAAGTCCAAAGAAAAACTTGTTCGGTTATCACAAGACGATCCATCATACGAAGCATGCAAGGACTATCAGGTACTAAGACATAATATTTGAGATATTCCAGAGGCATAATTTTTTAAAAGGAAATTCAGGTACCGACCGACGAAGATAGCTGAGCACTAAATTGTTGCAAATTAATGTTTTTCCATCAGGATTTATGTCGGGCAAGAATGGCAGGCTCAAAGAACAGTGAGAAAATGGAACCCCTTCGTGGTCCATCCCACAAGGTTGCCAGTAAAGATTCCGAAAATGGATCAACTTCATCAAGGTCCAGCACTTCTTCTTGGTTAGATAATTGTTGTTGTGTTCATCTGTCCATCATATTTTGGGACGGGTGTAGCTCTTTGGCTTTGGGATGACCAGTTTTCCGTTAGTAGAGCTGTATTGAACTGTATTGGAAGTCTCCGTGTTTTTTTATTAGTGTTTGCTCTATAGAAAAGTAGTCAGCCATTTTAATTCGTTTATAAGGAGTTTCTTTTGATGATACTTGTCTTTGTTGTAGTCTCTCTGTAAACGAGTAATTAGCACCGTCTTTCATATATTTCCTATTACTCATATAATCATTACACCTGTACAGTCAATTTCTGTTCTGAAGATGCCTTCTCACGCTTCAATTTCTCAGCATGTTTTTATGAGTTTTTTTCCAATATACTTTGTAGCAAATTAATAAAATGTAGCGTGACACTTTCAGGAGTGAAGAGCCTGTTCTGACGAATATGGATATCTCAACTGGGCATATGGTTCTGGTGAGTGACATTTTAGGAATGTTTTATTTGATTCTATACAAAGTACAAAATATAGATATAGTTGCTTACAAAATGTGCTTTCTACTTACTTGTTGCTTCTCAGCAATTATTCCACACGAGTGAAACTATTTCCAATAGAATCTCAAATATATATATATATATTGCGAAATTTGTCGTGAAAAAGTTTTCCTCACTTCAAAATTGATATTTTCCTTTCTGCTTCTCAAAAGAAAAGTTATTTTATTAGGTCGTAATTGCTTATTTGATCGCAGTCCAAAACTAATAAAAAAGAGTAATAATAACACACTTGCAAACTTGCAAATTGAAGAGATCAGGAATCCGTGTATTCAAAGAGTCATAAAAGAGTTCTAGGAAATGCTAACTTTATGCACGTTGTAAAAATCATCCTAAATCACATATCTTTCTATATGCAAAAAATACTCTTACCGTCCTACTTTTTTGATAGACTTTCACCTCTTTGAAATTTCGTAACGAATAAGTAATGTGCTTTGCGTTTAGTGAAGTTTCGAAGTGTAGCGTTCGAAATGAAGTTAGTATTATGATTTAACATATACCACCCTTATATAGTCATACATGGAAGATCACCTGAAGAATCGGGACAGGATGGATAGGGAATGGGCTGCACTGACAGCGTACGAAGCAGATCCTTGTTCAACTGGAGTGGCAGAAAAGGTAAGTGTATTTTTTTCAATTTGAGCACGAGAATGCGATTCCATCCGATCATTAGGCAATATATGACAAATATAATATGACGTCCCTTTATAAATCAAAAACTGACATCGTTTCAAGAAAACATACGTCAAGAAATAGAAATGTGCATCCATTTACAAACACGATCCTTGTGCTTTACTTTACATAGGTAGGCACGTGATTATATAAAAACATAGTACAACAAAAACGATGAATATATATATACCTTTTGGGGCAACTTGATAAACAGGAGAATTCTCTTGCATCCTCCATCTCTCACAAATGTATTATTTACAGTTGCAAAGTTATTATTATTTTCGTTTGAAGCAACAACAGCTCTACTGAAATAGTCATGTCGCAAGAAATGCACATGCATAATCGATTAGAATGTGTGTTGTGTGAGTTATTTTTGATTTTAGTTGGTTTCTCTGTCTCCCTTTCTCAGTCACAATATAAGATTTTTTCGAGTTGAGATTCAACACATACGCATACACACTTACACACTACTTCACCTCGAAATGTTGTGCTTCTTTGTAATTTCCGCCATTTACATAGTATAAATTATAATAATTCGAAAGAAAAAAACATTACATTACACGTCTCATCACAAGGTTAGCAGTTGACATCCTGAATATTAATTCGACACCCCAAATGTGTAAATACGTAGAAACCGTATGAAGCAACTCCAGGAGTGTCTCAGGAAGGCGAACGTAAATATCAGTTTTTGAGTAGAATAAAATTATTCTCGTCAACACCGAGAGACATATACACTTATCGACATGCATGGTTGAGGAAAATACGTTCATTCCAAATACGCGATAAGACTTTAAATAAACCAAGATAATATATATATTTTATGGATCAACTGACGGCTGCTTGTACAAAGCAAACTGTCGTGGATGCAATATATTAAATGATGACTGCTTCAATGATTCTTTAGTCACATTGAAAGTGAATGTTGAAATGAAATGGCTCGTATAAACGACTTGTACGTACTTCGTCATAGACATTTTTAGTGATAAAAAGTTTGTCTGAGGTTGACAGGAGCACTACGTTCCTTTCCTGATGTAAACAAGCTCTCTGTTGCTCTCTCTCTCTCTCTCTCAATTATAGCCGGAGAACGCTAAAAAGAATCGGTACAGCAATTCACTTCCATTCGATCATTCCCGTGTCATTCTCAACGATTTGGCTAACGTTTCTGGAACTGACTACATCAACGCTTCAACAATTGTAAGTGGCCTGAAATCATATAAAAGTGGCAAATAGACATGCAAAAAAATTATTTAAAAATTCCATGTAGCATTTGAATTCAAACATACGATTCGTTTAGTTATAATTTCTTAATGAAATAGTAAATTAGCAGAGGTTTTATTATGCAATTTTTCTAAAATAAAATTTCTTGAATCGGTGTTAGACCGACCATGATCCCAGAAATCCAGCATACATTGCCACTCAGGGTCCCTTGCCGAACACCGTTGCAGACTTTTGGCAAATGGTTTGGGAACAAGGAAGTGTGGTAATTGTTAACTTGACAAAGTTGGCAGAAAACGGAACAGCTTTGTGTCATCGCTACTGGCCAGAAGAAGGCTCCGAGCTGCATCACATTTACGAAGTATATATCAACAAATCGTGACAACCCTCGCCGGCCAAACAAATCCCAATGGAATACTTTGCTAAACGATTTATTATGCTTTTACCGTATAGGTTCATTTGGTCAGCGAGCATATATGGTGTGATGAGTACTTGGTGCGCAGCTTCTATCTGAAGAACTTGAAAACTGGGGAAACTCGAACAGTTACACAATTCCACTTTTTAGCCTGGCCAGAAAATGGAATCCCACAGAGTACCAAGGCTCTGCTCGAGTTCAGAAGGTTGGTCATTTTCTTTCTCTTTTTGCTTAATAACAAATTGCAACTACAACCTCGCTGTCCCGGAGTGATTGCGGAACCCTGGAGTTTGTCAACGTTGCCCCAAAGCCTGAATACAGGGGAAGGACGGATGCACCGACCACTTGCACAACTCTGGATCCTTCTCCGTCACTTTTGTGAATGTGCAGTTGAGAATTATCAGAATTGCATAGTCATAAAAGTGATGGGAAGGCTGTTCAGATAATCATCTCTGGAATGTGCACATCGCCCCAACTTGGACACCTTATCATAACTTTGCATTACTTCTGCTTGATGTTGGCTTTAATATAGTGTAACTCTTGGCTTTTGAACGTATTTACATGTTCGTATTCGGTGTGTATTTTACAGGAAGGTGAACAAATCTTATCGTGGAAGATCTTGTCCCATCATTGTGCATTGCAGGTGATTGTCCTCAGTTGCATGAATATTATATGTTTACATCATCCCACCACCCTGATCTCATGAAATCATACAAGTTGACAAATTGTCCTTTTTCAGTGACGGTGCTGAGCGATCGGGAACTTATTGCTTGATTGATATGGTTCTCAATCGCATGAGTAAAGGAGCTAAGGAAATTGACATTGCAGCCACCTTGGAGCACATTCGAGATCAGAGACCTAACATGGTTCGATCCAAGCAACAATTCGAGTTTGTGCTAATGGCTGTGGCAGAAGAGGTTCATGCCATCCTCAAAGCTCTTCCTCAGTAAAAACGAGTAAAAAACACCGAACGAACACAAACTCTCTTTTAAATAGAATTCAAAATTCCTTGGTTTCTGCCATTTTTAGTGAAAAGGTTACTTCTTAATCAACACTTCCCACATATGAGCTATAGTCTTGTATATTATGCATGTCTTCATTTGTAGCATTTTGTAAAATACAAATTTCCGTCATAGTACATAAAAAACAGCAGGCCCTGTCCTTGTAAGATATGCAGTAGGTTTGGAAAAACGTTTATATGTTTGTATCTCGGTTAAATAGCACATTGCCTACAGTTTTTGAGTTACATTATACGCATAGAGTAGAAAGAAGAAAACAATTTTGTTGTGGTACTGAAGGACATGAAATTAACAGTATTACCTCCAACATAATTATCAACTTATTATACAAAGAAAATCGTCATCACTAATTGCTACGTCGTCGGAAGTGAGTTGCTTCCATTAAACCAGAGACGTGTTATCTTTACACATTGACTTGCATTCCAATGTGGCTGCTAGCACACGAATGGAATATATATGCATGAACTACACATAACTGTTCATTTCTAAATCCATATTATTATTCCACAACAAGAAAATCAGGGAAAACTGGAAATGTACGTGTACAATTGAGGTGTGTACATGTGAATAATATGTAGTCATTATGGACTGTAGGGAGGTGGAGCATCTTTCAGCAAAAAAGATTAAAGTACGTGGGTATTTACACATGGACCCCTTACCAAAAAAAGTTAGGACTATGAAGCAGTTGTGTTATTCAAATGTAGTGTACAATTAGTATAATGTAATTAATGTAGGTTTCCCTATTTATATTTCTAAAATATTTAATTAATAGGCGTGTCGAGCGAGATGACTATTTTACGAAACTTTATCAAAAAGGTATTCATTTGTTCTTTAAGTTGACTGTATCCTTTCGATAGACCACTTTTTTATTCAACCAGCCTAATAAAAAAGTGGTCTACGATCACTTGTCCTTGCCTGGATTAGTTGATTACCGCTAACCCGTGAAAAAAGTATCTTTCCAAAAAAATGTCTCTTTACGGAATGAACGGCTATTCTTAAGTACAAGAAGTGTCGTGGATGAGGAATCTTCGCGAAAGGCATGATGAAGGAATCTTTTGTGACGACAGTGCATTGATTTACGATGATTAGGTCTTACGTAGTTAAGAATCCTCTAGTTCGTTAATGTGCCCATAAATGTAATATATATGTGCTCATGGGGTTTTCCGTGAATATTATTGAATGTGTACAATATGAACGGTTCGTGAACGTGAATTATAGACAAACAATTTAAGTATCTCTTTATTTTCCTGAAAGGGAAAATGCGCGTTACATATTTACACTGCGAAATTAATCCGTATACTTGTTACCTGTTACAATTACCATTTCACTAATTACCTCTATTTTCTCGATTTAAATTCAAAGCACATATGAATTACTAGGCGTAATCTTAATGTGGCAACTCTATTAGGTATTAGGTACACTGTGTTATATGCCCGTCAATGTGAAACTGTTTATGTTTGCAAGAGCACAAAAAAATTGTCACTTCTTCCTTACAGCATAATAGTTAACTTGAGGGGGAGAGAGTGAGAGAAAAGCTGGTATACTGAGACATTCTTTTTGCCCAGTGGTGCAATCGTGCAATCCAGAATGTATGGAGGCATAATATTTTATTCTAATGACAAAATCGCATGCTTGTTACTTACGTGTTTAAACTTTAACGCATCAACAAAATTTGATCTACTGTCTTCCCCGAGGAACATAAAACATTGCAATTTTTGATTTTCTAAATGGATATATTATTGGACTAAGACTTAAAAAATCAACAAAAAATTTACCATACTTTACATTCCAATATTTACTCGCACGCTTATGACAAAGTGAAACATACACACACACTATATTCACACGCGCAAGCATATGAGGCATCAAATTGATATAAATTTCATATTTTCAAGTTTTTGAGAGGGACGAATTCAACAAAAAAATCATATAAGAAATTAGTAAAAAATCAACAAAAAATTGACCTGAATTTGAAAAAATTTAAAAATCGTGTGCATCTTATGTGTCTTAAGTATTAAGGATAAGTATGAAACGGTAAGTTGCTATATTATTTTGTGTAAATGTCGTGTGCGATTAAGCTGACATGTGTATACAGATCTAAGTTATTATGTGTGCTTTGCATGTCTAAAAAAATCTTTACAAGAGTGGTGCACTAGGATCGTGAAATCAATCAACGTACCTGTGTTAATTGTTACATTATCAATGTTTGAGTTTATTTCTCACACTCAACAAGAGGATGTACAATGCATGGAGAAAATGAAAAAAATACGGACTCGCTTAAGATTGAAGCGTCTTGATTTCATACGCGAGCAGAATGGTTTTGTGGCAGTTGTACATTTCTGATGAAATAGTGAGAAAATATGTTTAAAAGAGATCATGGTTTTTGATCATTGATGAACACGTTTGTTTCCCGTGTAAAAACGGCGAAACAGAAGTGTTATAATTTATTTCCGTAAAATATCACCTTTTGTTTTGAGTAGTTTCTTCGACCAGGAGAAATCGAAGACTGATTTTGGAAAATGGGTAAAATTGATTGATTGATTAATCATCTTCCTACATTCCACTTGAATCGATATGGCTAGTGCTTTTTCACTGTACTTTTGTCACAAAAAATGTTACTATTTACAGTTCTTGCCACTAGTCACGTTCACGTGTTGTTATGTTTGCCAGTGCATGATTTGCATGAAAATCACTATAAAAGTTGACACATATTTCCTCTGGGATTCTGTGAGCAAACGAAGTGATTATTAAAAAATAACCCATCATTCCAAATCAACTTCGATCCCCCCAATTCAACACTAAAAATCTAAACTTGTTTAAGAAATTACGACTAACAAAAGATGAGTGTAATCATAGTTCACACTGTATATGTGCTTTTCTTTTTGCTGTTCTATACTTGGTGAGGGCGAAAGTGGATGTTCATGTCTCTAGTGCACATATGTTTAATTGTCGGTACGTTTAAAATTAAGTAATATATGCTATTTGTCATAGATAACTTTAATTGGATTGGAAACTGGGAAAATTATTAAAAACGAGGGGGACTCTTATACAATCAACAATGAAAATTATATACCCTACCAAAAAATACATAATTAGAATTTACCGTGATATCCAACTTCAACTCAGTTTCCAACTCTCAAATATTCACACAAAAAATTCGAACAAAAAAAATGAACATTGGCTTAGTGTACGATTTTTGGTATTGGCTAGTCCCATTAGCGAATATGTAGAATTTTTGTTTTCATATGATATGGAGGGCAGTTGTGATGGATTTATAATTATTATAATTAGTACTTGAGTTATATGTGCGTGATATTATGAAGAATGTTTAAGTTTCAAAGAAGAGGTACATTTTAAACTGGCACCCGAATGATGGTAATTTCGATTCCTAGAACGGTGCTAATGAAACATAGAAGGAAAGTATAAAGTTTAGAAAGTTTTATTTATGGAGAGAAGGAACAGAAAAGCATATTACAAATTAAACACAATTAAAAAATGAAGAATTATTGAAACATATATTAATTATCCTTCGTATTGTGAATATTTGATCATTGAATTAAATCGTGGAATAAATATGTAAGTTACTCTAAACTTTAAGAAACATAGGTTTCCAAAAAATTATAACTTTCGAAATCATATTAATAAATACCCTTTTGGTGTTTATCGTTAAAAATCAATATATACGTAGAGGTTTTCCGTAGTGGCTATTTTACTGAGGAAAAATTAGTGTATATAATACTTGACAATTTTATTCAAAGTTATCCGTGTAAAGTACATAATTACAGATTGTGTTACATATAAATTGCTTAGTTTTGTGAAGTGTCCATTCATACGTATGTATTATTATGTAAATGAAACGGGGCTACCAAAAATAAAGTCTGTCCTTCTAGTGCATTCTTTATATAAAATCTATGAATACTTTACCCCATTCTCTTTACGGCACTTTATCGTGAGAGTTAAAAATGGGCCAAGAATTTTCGCATATAATGACATATTATGACTGTAACTATTCTTAAGAAATGCATGCTATTATAGACCAGTGATTCCGTCAACCCCGTCAACATTCAGACTTCAAACACGAATAACCATGATGGATGATGGGTCGAGCGAGATTGAAGATATCCAATTATCGGGGTAGTTTGACAAACTCTCTTTGTTTGGGGCAACCTGACCCTTACCTCATGTCCAGCCTGCCTGCGAAGGGGAACATATTGACAAAGCATTCTTTTAGTTAACTTGGAGTAAACCCATTCTGGGTCCATCCTGTGTTGGCTGCGCCATAAAAATCTAGTTCTTCTGCCGATTGAATTACCTGCCGAACAAACCCTAAAAATGGACGAATTCTGGCTCACAGGCAAGTGGAATTGTATGTAAATGTAATATTCATAAATCGTTGGGGAGGATGAAAATCACCGGACCAAACTCGAGAAGCCGTTGTTGTTCTCTCTCCAGAAAAACGCAAAACGATCCAAAATTACTTCTTGTCCCTGGCTGGAACCACTACCACTGCTTTAGTAAAATATTTCTGGCCATGATTGCAGCTATACATACACTCCAACAATCGTAAGTACCATAATAATGAGAAAATGATCCATTTAAGGCTAGCTACAATTTACTACAATATGCAAATGTGAAATGATATGGAACTTGCACTTGTCTTACATTCTCCGACTCTAATTTTGATATCTCAGAAATCTAGCGGTCATGCTTCACACATCATCCCTTGGATCTTTGGTGCATATATCTAACACATTTGCCGTTTGGGAGCCAAGGAATTTATATTGTCCTCTGTTCGATTGACTATTATTGTAGAAAATGATCTTCGAGTCGCTGGCTAGCGGGACAAGATGAAAAGGATTGCTACACCTTACATCACGTAATAATTTCTACCCACAACCATTTGGAATTGCTTCTCATTCACCCTCTAATGCTTACACACATTGATGACCTCAAGCGCAACCCTTGAAGGAGTTTTCTCTTGAAGAGCCACCATCGAAGACGAATGACCTACAACCTATGCAAAGGGCACACAGGAATCTGATTCCTTCACCATCACTTTTTTGAATGTGCAGTTTAAAATATATTAATTGCATAGTCATAAAAGTGATGGGAAGGATTTTCAGACAATCTTCAATAACAACCCTAACAACTTTAATGGCTGCTACGTCTACTGCTATCAAACTCACTATTTGATGATGTGCATGAGTTTTTGGCCTTGTCTCATCATCCCATACACGAAACATTATTTCATTGGGTTTTCAGTGCGAACATATACTGTATTCAACAACATTGTCAGTACGCATATGTATGTGTACATTAGCAAATTAACAATTAAAGCAGGTATGCATTGGACTCGGAAAGAGGTGAGACATCTTCAAACAAAACGTAGTATAATTATGTTATAATGTTTTAATAGATATGTGAGTTATGTCACCCGATGAATCTATTCATAAGGAAGTATTTATACGAAGAAATAGAGATTCAACTGGCAAGTTTTTGTCCATGAAATTTCATGCTTAAATAATTAGTGTAAATTTGCTGTGCAATGTGCAGTACTTCATTTGCTACTTTTACTCTTCAGCTGCCGCAGGCGTAGTTTCTTCTTGTTCAGAGCCCGAAGATTCGGTGTTAGGCGAATCCTCCGGTCCTGATGTAGACTCTGGTTCTGGGTTTGGCTCTGCTTCTGGCTCTGCTTCAGGTTCGGCTTCAGGTTCGGCTTCTGTTGCAGCTGGAGGTTCCGTGACTTCGGGCACTTCTACTGCTGTGTCATGCCGTTCCTCGGGTGCACAGTCCTACAAACCGTAGAATTACCATTCAATGTAAATTATCGGCTATATTTTTGTTTCAGTATAAATTTTTTTTGCTTACTTGAAAAATATATCGTTCCATTTCTCCCACCAGTTTTCGATAAGTTGAGCATATCACTGGTATGTGCATTATTTGTTGGTGAAATCGTCGACGGATAAATTCGGACTTGTAATTTTCACCTATTGAATAATTTCCCCGTTTTGCGTACGTAATGAAATGAACACTTCGGAGAGTGTTCGAATCTCCATCACGTGTGTCCGGAAACTCAAAGGCTCGCATTGCTGCACGAGTAAAACGTAAAAGTTATAGAAAGTGTGAGACTAATTGTGAATATGTGCGTATGAAAAGGGATACCAACACTTCCCTCAAATATATTAGAATGTAATATTTTAAATCTTCAAACCAGTACCATCGATTGTATCATTCAATGAAAATTCGGACAGGGCATACGACTTCGCCTCGGCTGCCAATGAGGTTGGGATGTACGGAGGAAGCAGAGGCTTCTCCATAATATGATTCAAATCCAAATTCCAATACTCTTTGTTGTTGACTAATGCCGAATCAAAATCTGGCATGTTACCTTCAGCACCCAGTGCGCAAACTATGCTACACTGTTTTAGAAAGTGTTAGACAAAAATACAGCTAATATTTTCAACGTACGAAGCTTGTGTCTGTAATAATTATTTTGAAATCAGGCTTCAGATGGGATATCGTACCATATCTGCTATGATGCCGTGCATTTCCGCAGTTGCATTGAGAGTGTAAAGTGATGCGTTAAACAAATTATTGCAAAGTAAACGCCAATTGTTGGGTATATCCCTTGACGTACGAGTATGACTTTCAACGTCTAACATCGAATTGTGCCTAATATCCACGGGAAATGATCGCTTGCAACAAAGTCCTGCGCGGTGATTTTCTTCCTTCCACGAGGAACAGGTTTCAACCTAATTAACGCGTTTCATGTCTGGTTTTAAAATGCACCAGGGTCAAATATGTAGTAGTAGCAACTCTACAGTAAGATTTTTTGGCTTACCTTTCCGTATGATTTACTTTCACTTGGCATTCCATTGCAGACCTGTTAAATTTGAAACATTTTATGCATTTAAATCTTCTATACAAGTTAAACCACGACAGAAGAAAATCTAACTGTGTGTACTAAATGAAACAACATATCGGTCCCAAAATTGTGGAAACCAAACAAAGCGTGTGAGCGTGGAGGTGCATTTTGTATTATTTTCATTGTTTTAGGTACAATCAATCCAGACAATTTCTGATCTTAGCAAAAAACTTACTTCCATTTCAATGTCGTAATATGTTACTCGAATTTTTTCCAAACTTTCTGTATCCGTCAACGAGGCCGTCACTAAGAATAAGATGGAAAATTAAAATATTAGGCGATATTGGACACTTTTATTATGATTCGAAGCGTTTATTGCTGTATGATAAGTCGTCTTCGAGCCCCAAATCCCTAATGCTCTCGCTTACAAGCTGGAACTGTTTTTATTTCCTCGTCTATTTTCGTTTTTATATCCTCGGGGTAATTGGTGGTCATCAAGTCGGAAAACTGCTGTAACGATATCTCTGTCCCACCTTCAGTTGCACGTCGAAGAATGCATTCGTAAATATTCCACTAAATATTTTAAAAATCAGATTCAACAGTTTTACAACAGTTAAACTTTTACAACAGTAAAACAACAGTTTTATCCATAATGAAATGATTTCAAACAATGATGCTATATAATTCAACGCTTCATACTGCAGCGGCTTCCAAAGTGTCTGCTGGGTCCAATTTGTACGAGCATTTCTTCCAATAGGTATCCATCTCGATCCCAGGTTTAACAACAGTCCCTGCACAACAAGTGGCTGTAGGTTTAAATGTCAAGTGTTTCCGATACTTGCAAAATGCTTCAGCGTCCTCGTCACTAATGTCTGTTCGGTATGATCGTCCATACTTTTAAAAATAAACAGAAAGTTATGAAATAAAGTATATATCTTGGCAATACAGCTACATCAAGCAGATTATTCCTTATAATAAGAAAGTCCCACCTGAAGTAAAGTAAAAAACAAAACGAGAATCTGCAGGTATGCCATTTTGAAACGGTATGATTTAACTGTTTTTCTAATTTAAAATTGATTCGAAATGCTTTCGACGTCCACTAACAAATTAAATTTCATAATTTCTTGCTGTGTTGCTGAAGTATATCCAGTCAATTCCAAAATACGTACAATAAATTTCATTGAAAATAACTCATAAATATGTTCATTGTTCGATTCACTCATACGAAAAATCCTTTCTTTAGTTAGTCATCTCGTACCAGTCATGCATTTCCTGGTTTTTATTAAATTGCCATTATCCCCTTCTCACGCAGCTGCATAGGATACACGCAAAAATTCGTGTATCAAGGCTTGTACGAATCCTTGAAATCGACGATAATCTATTCGATTCTACGTATTCCAGGATTATAACAGATTTAAAGGCAAGAACGAGACTCAAACGAGAGCCATCCCAAAAATCGTATGCAAATAATACTCGCTCTGGGACTCGACAACAACGTTGCATTTATTGACGAAAATTATTTTAAAGCTGGGATCATGCTAATTCATCTCTCTTTAATAAATCTGTAGCGCTCCGCTGTACTCTTCATATTGAAACATGTTTAAAGTTAATATTTTCCAAGAGTTGTGACAAGATTTGACTCAGTCTCTCTGCTAACGTCGGACATGATAGAGCACCTAATTAACTGGATTTTATTAGCTCATGGAATGTGGCTACCAATACCGCGTCAAATTGCAACATGAGTAGATGCTATAATGCATTTTAACTTTTTCGGCAGTTTGTATTTTTGCAGTTGCAATTAAGCTAGCACCTCTTTCTAATACCGCTCCATTTAAAATGATGCACTTGGAAATCCCATGCCATGAATCACAGACGACATTTTTATTGCTACAAATCTATTCGTTTTTATTTACTCATTAGTCATGGGCATTACTCATCCTTAATCATGGTGATATAGCGATAAAGTATGATAAGACCACGCAGATAAACGGAATAATCCTTGTGGTGAGATGGATCCGTGGATTTGCCATGTTTACAAGAGATATGCGCTGCTTCCAATAATTTTTATACAATCTTTTTTGCATATGACTCCACAATGGTAAAAAGCCATATATGAAACATAATTTCATCAGTAACTAAAAGTAAAAGCGCACATCGACCACACTATTTTCCAACACGTGCAACGAAACGAGCAGCTTTGTATTTACAATTTACAAAGATGAACGAGAAACAGGCTAGCATCGAAAAAAACTTGGACCAGTTAACCAAGTTAACCAGGAACTTTCCTGATATTATAGAACGACTACAAGATTACGATGTTCTCACACCTTCCGAAATTGATCAAATTGTAAGGTTGATCTGTGAATTTTGACATTATATCCAAATAAATATATTGTAATTTTTCATAATCAACATTTTAGACTTCCTGTCCAGATGAAGAGTCAAGTATAGACATGCTATATTTGATTGTGGCACGTAAACCCTTGAGTAATTTCGACCTACTTCTCTACGTTTTACAAGATACTGACAACGACTCGCTGGCAAAATTACTGGAAAATTCCCTCAAATCTGGTGATGTATCCCTTGTCCCGGTTTCGGTCAGAGTTACAATTTGAAAGAAACTGCTACTTTTGTCATATTCCACTTAAACATTACAAATTGTATAAATACATCGATTTATTGTTCAGGAACATCCCATCGAACCAGAGTTTCCTCGACGAAAAAGACGATATGCAAATGAGGACGCTGGCGCAACATTAAGTTTGTGAAAATCACACTCTCTCCAACTTTATATCGTAATCCTATCCAAATACAACATCGAATGTCCATAAATTTTCTACTATTGCAATTGCAACCAGTCTCCGGGGGCGAAATGGGAATTGCCGAGATCATTGCTGACTACAGTCCGCTTTGTGAAAACTGGAATAAGCTATTCCGAATGATGAAGCTTCCGAATGCATGCACGCCAGCTTACAACAAATACGAGGACAATTTTATCATACAAGCTACTCTTATCCTCAGAGACTGGTCGTTTCATCTGAAGAAAAGAGCTACGGTAGAAACTCTTTGTCACATTATAGACAACGAAGACGAAAGTCTCGAGCACTGTTCCGGTATGGAGTCTCAAGTTTAACAAGTTTTAAGTATCATATCACTAGCATTAAGATTATATATGTATGTGTCAATGTCAACGTGTATATAACAACTTTTCTTGGGAACAGCAAGGATACGTAGGATGTTTGATGGTTACATTGACTCAGGATTCGCCTTTGACTTTCCTGGATCATTCACGAGTAAGTTTGGGACGATCGTATATTGCTTATGCTGTGTGCGTATGTTATAGCAGAGTTTTATTTTGCTTGCGATATATTCATGATGGGATCTAAACTTTGGAATTTATACCCATCTACATTATACAGGCTTGTATATATGCATGTAGTACAGATTCCATTACATCCATATGCACGTTTCTATATAGTTAAGGGGAAAATAACAGTAATTTCTACAATTCTCGACAACAACCCATCATTTTGTTTCCATCCGGAACGCTTGCTCCTCATGCTCAACCTCCCACTGGAGTCATTATCGGAGTTCGTGCATAACGCGAGGTTTCCAAAAATTGCCGAGAAAATGCTGACTCGATGGTCGGACAAGAATCCAAACTCAGCGTCAACTGATCACTTGGCTCGCCTCCTCGCTATCAATGGGCACTTCCATACTTGCGGTTGGTGGGCATGCAAAAAAATCAATCAAATTTGTTTAACTTCAGTGAATTTCCTCGAAAAGCACAATATATATCACAACGTTGCGATAAAAATAATTGAAAGAAAACAATTTCTCTCCTCTCTTCCTTCAGATAAAATATCCACCCTTTAATTTACTCTGAACGTGGACGACAACGGACCGTGTGCTGATAGTGACTCCGCCTCTTCTAACCTCATCTTCAATCTTCCCGTTGAATTCGTGTAGTTTATGCCGTTTAATGTGTTCCATTTTTTATATAAAACATTTTTCTAGTCATATTATATATCAACAGTTTGTCAGCGTATTTCCGAAGGGCGGAACGGAATATCAAGACATTACTTGAACATGCTTAATAAAACAAGAGTGTGACAGAGGCATACGTAAATACGAAGCACACAGAACACCACATGCGAGGAACTATATCGTTCTTTGCCAAAACGCACAATAACTATAATCGAACGGAGTGGAGGAGAGGGTCTGTAGCATCCATAAGTACATTATAACGTATGTCGGTAATAAATGCGTAACGCCTCATAATTTTCATATGCTCACAATCTACAAGTCTATATCTTAGTACAATACAATAAATATCCCAATGGTTGAGAAAGCACCGCCATAAATGTCGAAGGAAAGGAGGAGGCGGAATATTATGGTGAAAGTTTGACAAACCATATGAAAGGGCAAAACACACACATACAGGAGTAAAGTAATGGACTATAGAAATGTACAATTTACGAAATGAGATTACCTATAAATGCCACCGTACTATTACGGTAGTAACTCTAATAATGACAGGGGAAAGGATCGGAAATTAACCTCTCTGTGATATCTTTTTAATCGTAGTGTCATAGTAGTCATCTGCCCTGCACCATCACGCAAAACCATTAAAGCATAACATCATCACTAAAAAGCTTTCCTCCATTTTTCATGGGAAAGCGCTTTCTCCTTCTCTCTCCTTCTGACAACACGCCGTAAGTGCAAGTAAATACGACAAGACACAAGAACAGCAAGGGGCAGGCGACACATGTGGCGGTGTGTGAAGCAATATGTACACCAGTGGATTTACTCCTGTCTTACTACATCTAAAATAAAATGTGTGTTCCTAGTATAGATATAAGTATAAACACGTGTAAATATGTCTGTATTAAGGAGTATCTATGTATTTTTATGCATAACAATGAATGTGTGCATATGTCAGTCATTTATTTCCTCTCTTGTGATATACCTTCCCAGAAGTTGAACAGTATAAGCATGAGTTCAGAGAAAGTAGACATACAGCCTGAAGGTAACCACTGTCGTCGGGAAAATAAGTTGGTCGGTCAGGAAGAAGACTAAAACTTTTTCACAGCTCCTTAAGGCGCTCTTTTCCTCCGACTTGTACTACCTTTTTGTGAGCAGCAGAGGCAATGCAGTTGGGGTTTATATACAGTGTGTTTTATGCTGTCGTTGTGTTATATCTTTCTACTCCTTGTATCCCTTGTATTTACTCTTGTTTAGTTTAGCAGCGACAAAGAAGACAAGAAGCCAAAGTAAAAGCAAACGGAGAGAAAAAATTGTTAGAGGAATAATCAATATTACGTACACCACTCACAACTTTTGTGAGTGTTGGACACAAATATAAGGAATCATACATAAAAAACTTAACTTTACCAGTATTTATACATACACACGAATTTGTACAACATAAGTATGTGTGCACTGCACACCCACACGAGAAGAGGTGCATTGATGAAAATATGTACACTTACACGACATGCATAATACGTACAAAGTTTTCGCTTCCGTTCCGTACAGATGTACTACTCTTCTACATACATTCTCAAGGATGGACCTGTTTTTTCGCAATACACAAAAAAGATGCAAGCGGAATTCATGAGAGTGCCAGATAATATTACAACTACAACTGTGTCGTGTGGAGAGATGGAGAGAGAGACACTGTCTCTTTTTTTTCTCGTACGCGAGGAGATCGCCGTGTAGTAGTTGTAAAACCACACGAAGCCTCTTAGTCTTACACCACCGCTCTATCTGTGTAACTCGTGTAAAGCCTTTGGATAGCTTTGGTAGAAAAAAAAGTCTCCTTTGCTCCTTTTGTGTTTCCTGCTCAAGTAGTAAAATAACTTGAGTAGCTATACTTTGCTTTTACTATGTTTTATTGCACACAATATTCCGCTTTCTCCTCTCTCTCTCTCTCTCTCTCTCTCTCTCTTATAATAAATATGTACATACCAATACATATATTCTAATATAAGTAAATTGTATATGTACACACTCGAAGTGTTCATGTACATGTGGTACATACAAGGCTGATATCATATTTAGCCCTGTTTTTCTAACAAAAAAACACTGTACTCTTGTGTTCTGCACGAGGAGTGAAAAAAGTTGAGGAGCAGGGGAAAGTGTAATAGCAGTTTGAAGGAGGAAGAAGAAGAAGACACAACATCAACTTTCAAAGGGGAATGTAGATACACGTATACATTACGATAGCATATTATTACACGGACACGTAGAGAGAGAAGAAAGAGAGAGAGAGCAGTGGCACTTAGAGGACTCACGTATGCTTTATACGATTATAGTCCGTCATCTTTCACAGAGGATCAGTAATAAGAAGAAGTGAGCCATTTCATTCTCCTCTTTTTTGTTCCTTTTCTTGTCTTCCTTGTCCCTATTATACCATTACAAGCGAGCAAAAGAAGGAAGACTTTTGAACAAAACTTCCACTTGTGTGCTTTTTTGTGCGGCTATGATGATATATATACATACATACTACCTTACACGCTACTTCATCATGGTTTTTTCAAGTCTACGCATTACTACGTGAAATACATTCATAGCACTTTTACTTTCTACAACTCTACTACAAAATATTCTCCCCTCCTCCGACACATGTCCTCTTCTTCGTACTATCATAATCGTCTCATCCTAGAATGTACTAAAAAGGAAAGTAAAAAAGGGAAAGAATGCGCAGAGGAGAAAGTTATTTATTTGTACTACTTTTGTCAAGGCTGGCGCCAGTCTGCCTTCTCCGGACTTGAGGATTCTCCTTGATTTTTTCGCATCTCTTCCTCTCTCTCTCGCTCGCTTCCTTGTACTCGAGAAGTAAGTCACTCGTTACCCTGCTTTCCCCCTGTAACTACACATCTTCACATTATCAGCGTGTCCGGATCGCAAACATCTCATCAGCACCATTGTCCTCGTCATTATTATTATCGCCTTTATGTCATAATATTATCATCACTATCTATCCTCTGTCCACCAGATTCAGATAGTATATACGAGGGTGACATAATGGCCATGTACGAAAGCTGTGCTTAATTGGTTCATTCAGCAGTGGATCCAGGGAAATTATAGGATTAAATAGTGTGTTCTTTTCTGGAGGGAGGAAACTGGAGGAGAAGGCTCAGCCTGAAAAAAGCGAATTAAAGTGAAAGTATGAATTCTAATGAGAAGTGTGTTACAAGTACCCCTTGCCTCGAGAAGAGGAGTAGTACTCCACTGCAAAAAAGTGGTACTCGTCCCGACAAGCAGCTGTAGTCACTTTCGGAGCGAAGCCAAAGAAGAGGTTCTTAATCAGGCTAATTTGTAAGTTGGAAGCGTGTGTCTCCGTACTTTCTTCTAAAATATTTTATTACTTCATCCACACTTCCTGCATCCCAACGACGAGGGAAAATAAGAAAAATACACGGAACATAAAAGCAAGCGGCTTCTATAAAAAAGAAGAAGAAACGGGAAGACGAATTGGCTAGCACGTTTCGGGTGATTATGATAGAGGCACGGGGGGAATCAGCAACAGATCACTTGCGCCAACAAGACTCTTGTTCCTCTTCATATGCCAGTCCAGCACATCAACGGAAACAGCAACCGGAGTACAAAGTGGTGAATGTGAAGGAGCCGCCGATAAGTTATGATGGCTCGTTTCACTGCATCCATACATCGATAGAGATTGTGGTCGTTGTCTCTCTGGTAAGATTTATTGACTATGATAAACTCTTGTTTGATCAACCTCATGTCACCGCTGTATATATTTTTTTCTTACACATTTGCTCACACAAATGGAGTGTCATCATCACAGTCATTGTTAGTGGAATGTAGGGGTGACAGTAAAAAACGATTTTTTTGGATGCTCTTGTAAAACACCAAACACCAAGCGGATGATGTGTTTATCAAGAAAACAGAGTAAACAGAGAAAAGAAAGCCGCATGTTGTTTCACGGATTTGTGCTTGTGGTGAGCCAGTACAAACCCAAAAGTTTCGTTTACTATGCAAAAGTATTACGTATTTATACACATTCATACGAAAACAATGACATTTCCACTCCAAGCCTGTCTGTATGTAAGTTCACGCAGTAAAAAAAACTGCCGAGATGAACATTTTTCCTGAGAGTATTTTGCAAGTCAGAGCATAAACCCGACTCTTTTTTTGTGCATTCATGGATGGATGCATGCTTGCACTTATGCTACATGCATAAATATATGGTGTGTGAGTGTGTGCTCCGTGTTAAGAACATTCCATTATTTACACCATTTACTTTTTATGTTTGCAGATATGTGCAACATCAGAGCTGGTGTTGGGAGCGTGGGTTCTTTTCGTACTTAGCCGGACCTCCTTTCATACCTCAATTGCAAAATATAATTCCATTGGCGTGGGCATGTTTTTCGCTCAAAGTGTACGAATTTACGCTCTTCTCACCTGGCTGAAATCCTCGAAACAAGTATGTGCTCCTTTCACGCTTTTCTCTCTCTCTTTATTTATGCTCTTGCACAATGTCACTTTGAGTTCCATTAAAATGCTAAAACTTTCATCTGAAGATGCTTCTCAAGCACGTATGTGCTCAACAGCATAATATAACGTGTGGAATAATATGACTTTATTTGCATACAAATGATGAGATATCGAAACAAATCCCCAAAATCCCTTGTGCTTTTTTATGCTGTTTCCTGAAGTGTGACTCTCTCTCTCTCAAAAAGAAAAGACGCTCACATTCATTTTCGTTGTTTGTTTTCTCTCTCTTTCTCTCTTCTTTTACCAGGAACTCACGAAAGCCTACTCGGCAACCACTCTCTGCACTGTCGTATCCATCCTCGTACTCCTGCCTGTGGGCTGCCTAGTTCTCTTCGTCGCTGTTGTTGTCTTTGAAGTTGTCAAATTTCATATTCGTCCGCAAATCGAGGTGTTACAGGCGTTCATTCTAGTCGCTGGGTTTGACCTCGCTTTCTCCATATGCTATGGCTCGCTCGTTGCATGCTGTTTTCAAAGCCGCGTTCAAAAGAGACAAATTTATTTGCGAAGTTCTCAAATTATTCATCCTCCGCCGTCGGCCACAGTGACACCGTCTGTCAGACGAAAACAGGAGTCCTATCATCGATACAATGCTAACGTTAACATTGCTTACGTATGATTACTGGAACTACGGTGTACTTATAAGGCTATTATAAATGTAAGAGAAGAATCTCATTCATATACTAAAGTACATCTATATATAATTTACCGTTTTTTGCAGCCAAGTCAAATTTAGTAATATTTTAATAATAATAACTTTGTAAGGTTAAACATTGTCTTTTCACATTTTTCAAAAAATACTCTTGTGATCTACGATAGGGAAAAGTATTACTGACATTATTATATAAAGACCAATGATGCGTTACAGTCTGATGTATGGTTAAAAAACGCATCTTGAGAGCAAGTTCATCGGCCTTTTAAATTCCTGTACATAGTACGCGTGCGAACTTATACGCATATATGTTTGTAAGTGTAGAGTAGAGTATATTTAATATTGTAAATGTGAGCTTTAGGATAATCGCATTCGCTCTTTTCTTTATAACTTTGACCATGTGAAACGGTCTTTCCATACTTATAAATGTCATATTGCAAAACTTGTAAAGCTATATCGTTCCATGAAGCATGGTCATAAAAGACATCGATATTCGAATCTCAAAACTGCATTTGTTCCTGTTGTTGATAATGATAATATAAAATGATATACACAATTTGTCTAACTCTTGTTCAAAAATGTATTTATGTATGTGAATTTGTGCTGCTTTGCAATTTCAAACCAAAAAACTTTGATTACACAATGACTCATGTTATCAGTATTCAGAATATAAAAAGGTGTACATTCACCAAGTTGTATTTATTCTAGAGCAAATTAGGCCTATATTTTCGGCAGGCATGAACTAATCGAATAAACAACATTTGTTGACTCAAAAATATCAGCAGCAGCGCCCTGGATAAATATAAGAATTTATTTATCATGCATGAATTTTAAAAGATGGGTTGGGAACAAGACCCACATTATAATGCGTATATTGAATTGAGATTCGCGATATATCATTTTTCTGAGAAGGTTTCCAAAAAGATGAAGAATCTTTTCATTCGCTGCCACAATGGAAGGATCCCATTACTTTGATCTACAGAAAAGGAAGAAAGTGGAAATCTGGAAAAGCACACAGTGAAACCATCACACTGACTGACAGGCCTGAAAATTTATGAACAAGTAAGGACATAAAAATACCTCAGGCTACAATAGACAACCTTTCATTTTCCCATGCTATCATCAGTGCTCATCGCAAATACCCACACGTACCGAACAAATACCATTCGTAAATAATAATAACTTTTGTGTCCTTTTTTTATATCAAAAAGCATTGCCCCCAACGAAAGCACGGGTTTTCAAAAAAACGACATAAAATAGCAGTTTGCTTTTTTCTAAAAATCGTTAGAAAACGACGAGAAGATTGGAAAAGTTCAACTCTATATTGCGGGTGAACCCATTACAGGCAGATTGAGCAATTTACTGCTGGAGCACTACTCCATAGCTTTCTCCCATTCTTGAGAACGTGGTTGGAGGAGAGGAGGAAAGTATATATATGTACCGTCCCTTTCTCCGAATTCTCTGAATGTGTCTTGAAGTAATAAGTGAAAACATGAACTACCATAACTCAAACTGCTACGTGAGCTGTGAAAGTGAGTTTGACAGCGTTTCTGTTCCACTTGCCAGGAAAGTGCTGGCTGATGTGTATGTCATTGAATCTGACAAACAAGAAGAAGCGTTGGAATTGGAGCGTACTGTCACCAGACTGTGCGGCGGCATCACAAACGAATCATGGGATTACAGCGGCGTTTTCTACACAAATTGGTACTTATTCCTCTATCCTTTGGGTTGTTTCAGTCTGAGACCCAGAGGAGAATAGAGTATTTTTTTATGTTATGTTCTCTCTACAACAGCTCATAGACAGGCATCCATAAATGGATTCTCGTGGAGCGGATTAATAGTTTGTGTGTGAAAAGATTCAGATTGATATATATCTCTCCGTATCAAAAAGATCTTATGAAAACAAATCTTTTCCAGTTTCAGGGCTAATAAGCCGATTATGTTGACAAGCTTGGGATTTTTTGGACCTGCTTCACCTTCCAAAGGACCTGTGGAGTATACAGTTAACGCTCTGGTTGAGGAGCTTAGAAGAAAATTACCCTATGCCCATGAAAGATCGATGAGCCGCACTGTGAGGCTGATTAAGAGTGATAATTCAATCTTTTACGCTAATTTCTCAAAGGCCGTAAATATTCTATCAAATGTATGGTACAGCATCAAATTTCAGCTTGAGGTATGTTAGTTAAATATGGACAAGGGGACTATAAATGAATATGGACCCCCTTTTCTAGTTAGTATTACCTTACGTGTTTACATTATAGTCGTACATTCTAGAGGTTTTACAATGAAATTATATGCACAGGGGCCAGAAACACATCGTGGAATACGCCAACTGGATCGCGTGATATGCTCAGATGGAGTCATCTTTGAATTTTTCCAGGGCTCCTTACAGATGCCAACTCTAAAATACACTCTCCATAAGGCTACTTACTAAAGTACACTATATCAAATATATTTATGTATTGAACTACTTTATGAATTTTATAATACAGTTGCCTAAATGCATTCATAAACTTAATGTTTTCCTAAATCATCTTCTAATGACAATAGGCATAAATAAATAATTTTAACAGACATTTTTTCCAGGTTGAGGTTCATAATTCATAAACAAGTGAATCAATACAATACACTAATACCACATGTCTTTCATATAGTTTTTTGACATTTCATGAATTGCGACCATGAAGATAGGAACCATGAATGATTACGATTAGAATGGGATTACGAATGTCTATACATATTTTTTACATTGTTATCCCATATCCTGCTGGTGTTGGTATTTGGTATGCACAAAGACCTTGCTGCTTTGAAGCATATTCACACAAATCCTAAACCACACTTGATTGATAACCAATCAAGATTGGAGTGTGGAAGCATTGATGACCATTTGCTAAAGAGATGCATAAGCGAAAAGATGTAGCTTCCTTGCAGAAGAGGGGTTTACCAAACATGACCAGTTTAGTGGGTGCGAGTACACAAGCACGGCCTCCGTGGCGCAATCGGATAGCGCGTTCGGCTGTTAACCGAAAGGTTGGTGGTTCGAGCCCACCCGGGGGCGATAGTTTTTGCACCCTACCTTCATTCACTTCTTGCTTAAAATGGGATATTTTTTATATTCTGGATGAGCTTTGTTTGGGCTTGGGCTCAGCATCAGCAGCATCATCATGGAAAAATTCAGTGGAAATGGAAATGCACGAAATATATAAATTCATGGAGTTTAAGGAAGAGTTTAACAAGCATTCGAGATAATTGTAATTTAATAACTTCTAGAATAAAAAAATTGTACATTAGTCAACTTCGCAAGAGAATCGGTAACTTATTAATTATTGCCAGCATAGGTTGGATTACTGAACTCCCCAACTGGATTGTTGTAAATCGGATTGACTTCCTGTGTGCATTGTAAAAGAATGTCATTATTTTGTTGAAATTCATCCTGCAATGAATTAATTTGTGTTATATGAATTGTTGGCATTACCCGACCCCAGGCGACGGCACTCCTCTCTTTCTCATATTTAGAGAATTCTCGCTTTACTTGTAGATTGGTGTAAGTCTGATAGACACAGAGGAAGATGAGACCTATAACGACGACAATACTTGCTCCTGCAACCACAATCCAGAAAATGGGTGCTTCCATTGGACATTCTTTCTCCTTAAGTGCTGCGATTTTAATTTTTTTATCCCGAGTTGTTAAGTAGTTGAACTCGAACACACACTCATCGCTAGGATCCAGACCCTTGCACGGAAATTCGTTGGTTGCGACACCGGTAGTAGCTGGAGAATAGGAGTCAAATAAGTACTAATTAAAAGTATTAATTAATGTGACTGGTACTACCAAAGTAATTGCACAACAGGTAAAAATGAGCATTTATGTAAATTTTGTCTCCAGCAAACGTACGGGAAATGAAATCTACGGGCGTTATAGAATGCTGGTAACACTGCAATTCGCAATCCGCTGGATTCAATACCCCAGTTCCATGCACTTTGCACAACACACAATGTTTCAGCTCCTCACATCTATTGGGACATGTCTCGTGCTACAAGAAAAATTCCGGTAGCATAATATATAACATTGTTGCTCTAATAATTATAGCTAGTTAGTTTCTAAACATGACAGAAATTTAATATACATGAGCCTACCAGGCACTTTTCGCAGTATTCCCCACTGTACTTCCCTTCACATTGGCATTTTCCACATCCACACTTCCCTTTGCCACT
The DNA here is from genome assembly GCA_034687055.1 of Heteromurus nitidus. Lineage (NCBI taxonomy): Eukaryota > Metazoa > Arthropoda > Collembola > Entomobryomorpha > Entomobryidae > Heteromurus > Heteromurus nitidus. The sequence continues at coordinate 127,171 of JAQFZW010000006.1, read as the reverse complement.
GCACTCCTCACTGCTCCCAGGTTCAACACATGAGGACTACGCATATAACAGAAGGTTTAAAATATATGTAAACTCTGATTATGAAGTAGTAAAGTATAATGTAGTTTCAAACAATAATACGGACGGACCATGTCGGTTGAACAATCGCATCCTGGTCCTGACCACTCCGGATCGCATGCACAGGTTCCACAAACACATTTTCCGTGATCTGCACACAGGACCCCATTTGCAAGGTGACAATTGTTGTTGTCGCACTCGCAAAATTTCCCGGTGTATCTCTACTCAAGCACAAAAACAAAGCAGTTAGAATACAATAAAGTACAACGCAATCGAACATTATTTGTGAATATGAAAAAAGTACGTCTTCATTGCAGCTGCATTTTCCACAATAGCAGGTCCCCCTAATAGTGAGAGAATGAATATATCATAATTTTAGTCAGACATGGCATATGCATTTATGAGCATTTTTCAAACGGACAGTTTCGTTTTACCTTCCAGAGCATAATTCGGTGGAATTTTCTTGTTTACAAGCTGAGTTTTCACCGGGCCGATTGTCAGCGCTACTACATTGGCAATTGTCACCCCAGTAGTTTGCATTGCAGTTGCATATTCCACAATTCTCAGACCCTTTGGAGTTGCACAAGGGCGAGTTGGGAGTCTTCATAAAACAAGAATGAAGTTCAAATCAAACTTGTGCCCAAATTCAATCCTTACAAAAGATGTTGCGGTTGAGACGCATGTTTGGGCGTAGTACAATTAGCCATATTATTGTTTGTACCGATTGTTCTGGAGCTTCGCATGGGCAGTCGCATAATGCCTCAACATCAATCTCAATTTTGTCATAAACTCCAACGGCATAAATTGTGTGTTTATCCTTCCACTTCTTTCGATCGTCTGGACATTTAATCAGTTCGATTTTCACCCGGAATCTATGCAAAAAGTGTATCACGTGAACCATTATTGGCGACGACAATACTGACGTGGATAAATCGAACCAAATAAATAATACTCACTGAACCACGCTACCAGCTTCCAATCCCTCACAAGTACTTCCCTCCACTTCACTCGAATTATGTTGACACTTGGAGTAATATGTGACTTTGAAAAACTCTGAATATTCCGGAGATTGAAATGAGTCCTTGATTTCAACCTTGGACTTGATTTCCTACCAAACGAAAGTTCGCATAAATGGGCATAACATGGTTTAGGTATGTTTGTGCATATAAATATTTTCGAAGTACAAAGTTAGTACATCTACAAGTTCTCACATTGTATCTTTGTTCCACCAAATCGACGATATTTGCCGAGTCTTTCGCTAGTTCAGTTGTCCTAGATCCTTCGATCATGGATTCAAGTTTCTTGTAATCTTCGATTTCATCTTTCGTGACGGCAAATATGATGTTAAATTTTCCTCTTGCCTTCGCATTTAATAGGGCAAATGACGGATAATCACTGACCAGAGAATGTGTGTAATAGCCATTCTCGTCCATGTGACACTTGCCGTCATTTGGAAGGATCATTCCACCTAGCTGAAGAAGTAAATTGACATTGCTTTATCATTTTGTTAAACAGAGACTTACAAAAAAAGTCCGATACATGTAAATCGCCACCGAATTTCATACCCTTCCATCGCCGGCGAGATGATACCTTGCATCGGCCGCAAATATGACTAACCGACGAGGTCGTTCTGACCAACCTAAATATAACATATGTAGCATTTTGATACATTTCCAATTTCCGATTAAGATATACATTTGGTTTTACGAAATCTCGCATTTTTGTACCAATTGCATCTTCGCACACTAGCACTTGCATCAGAGCGTCAAACCCTCCTTCAGGCAGGTCGGAACTTCCTGAGATATCCATGGACTCCACAGCGTCCTATGTGTTTTGAATACCACATAATCAAGATCAACCGATTGTTAGGTAAACCCGGATTAGTGAATAGTTTTGATAAATCTTATGTGATGAAATTTATCTAACCGAAAATTGTTTTGTGTCATTAGAAAGTTGCATGCGGTTTTGGAAGCCATATGGCGGCACACAGCCTTCGCAGGGGCTATTAAATCTACAAGAAATGATGTTTCGTTTAGCCACATCCGCATATTTGCACACATCGAACTGAGTAGACTTGCATTTCACTGTGTTTAAATTACTTCGAAGTGGTCAACACGAATGGCATTGTTACTTTATCCACAAACGTTCCAAATCCTTGTCTGAACTGGCTGGTAAGGCTGCGAAGCTTTTGCCCAATGGAATCCCCTAAACTTATGAGAACTTTCTGAAAATAAATCCAACAGTTTCTATTGACCTTATACACGTCTGTCTTTTCCTTTCCCCATAAAATAGAATTTTTTTCACAAACCTTATCGTCTGTCATACTGTGAGTACCGTCCATAAGGTAGTAAAGGTCCAAAGGGTAATCTTTCGCTTCTTGGTATTTCATATCAAATACAACAGGATCTTGCACTCTGAGTTTTAAGGATAACTCTTGAGGGCTAAATAGTGGTACTTCCTTACTACCTTTTTTTCCACTGCTCACATCTCTGAATTAAATTTTGTGTCGTACATTTATATATATGTACATTTGTTTTGCAGAGCATGAATATCAGTGATGGCCAAATCATTGTTTAACAAACCTGACAATGACGAGTTTGTTGTAATGCCTAAACAAATGCTTTGTCTCACATTTGAAATTACCCAGTTGCTCATGAGCCTCGATGGAGTTGCATCTGGGTAACGCTTTCTTATCATCGCCGAGAAAATACTTTAAATATTCAAAACTTAACGTTTGTAATATAAAACATGATTGATTTGCCAATTAATCTTAGGTTCTTTTGTAAAATCGTCGACTTACAGACTGAGAGCACCAGGCACATTCCGGATTTTGTGTGCATGCTGAACACGTTTCTAAGTCCGCGCAGGGATGCAGTGTGTCTGCTCCCAAGTACCCGTTAATCCACACTGTCAAAACAATGAAAACTATGTGTGTCCACCGCATTGCGATATATTTTTGAAAACGTCCGATCCTTTATATCTATACCACTAGCTAGCATATAACCGAGCAAATAACGTATCCAAGTAGTTCAAGAATCATGTACCGGTGCGGCGTAAAATGAAAAGTGTGCACTTGGATCAGTTATTAGTGCAAAAATGGAGCAACTAATAAAATCACAGCACAAATAAATAATGCCTGCAAATTTCCATTCTATGATATCATGGTCGACACTGTTCTCTTGTGAATGTCTTCTTATCTGCCTGTGTTTGATAAGAGTATGTGCACAGGACAGGGTGGGCATATGTGTGAAAATGAGTATGCTTTATGTGTCATCTTCCTATACTCCAATTCCAAGCACAGTTGTACAATTGTACGATCGTAAATCGCCGGAATAGGTGATCGCGACAGGGAAAGATAGATGTGGACGCGATTGCAGAATAATAATAATTATGCTGGGCTGGGCATGATTCACATTCAGATATATATTTATCAGAACTGTAAAAATGGTTTGATGTAACGTTTCCGGTTTAACGTTTTATGTGTACCTTGATGACTAAAGTATGAGCATTGAGTCAACGAGACCTCAAGGACCCCTTGTACCGTATGCAAGGACCGTAGTTGTAAAATACTTCAAACAATGTTTTATTGGATTACCATTGTTGACTTATATAAATAACGCTGGAACATGTACTTGTGTAAAGACTAAACTCTAGTTATCAATACATAAGCAATCAATTTTTAGTCCTCTTAACAATTATAGTTTATTAAATTTACACTATTCTAACACCATTACATCCTGTCATAATAAAAATCATTTTTTCTCCTCTATATATTTAATTAATCTACTAAATACGTTAGTGTGTGTATATAACATATTACAACATACCTTAAATTTCATTCATATTAACGGTAAGGCCATTATGAAACAACAAGTTTATCTTAAGGGATGTTTTGTGGTGTGTATGTGGCATAATACTCTCAATATGTTTCTCTACAAAAAGACATTTTTTCGTATTACAGATATTTCTTTAGAAATCTACCCTTCTCTCTTTAATATATATATTTTTATACATTTTTACACATTCATTGTACACACTTAAGAATAATTACTGCATAATTGCTTCTTGTACGTACTGAAATGGCTAATTTTATCCTGTATATTATAATAACATTTTTCAAAAGTAATCAAATCATACTATTTGAATTGAGGGTTGGGACAGGGAGGCAAACAATGCTTCACCGCAACAAATAAATCAAAACTAGAAATGCAGCAACAATGCTGATTATTTTTCCATGTTTACAAATTTAACACTTTTCTGCTAGCACTAAACATTAGAATTTTTTGCATGAGAACTTTCTGAATGTTCCGACCATATACCGCTAGCATTGTACAGCTTTTCTTCAATTACTGTAGCATAGTACGCATAATAATAATACGCATAAATTTAATGTTTTATGTGTATTTAATAATAATAATAACAATATATAAATTTATGTAATATGTATATATACTTTATAGGTATTTACAGTGTACCTACAAAACAATAATGAATATGCACAGTTTCGTTTGTTAAGTACTTTTCTCTACTTGTGTGTGTGTTTGTCTCTTTCTTAATAAGAATACGTTGTCATTCAAGTATAAAAGATTTTTTTGTCATTTTCAATCACTATTATTTAAGATGTCTTCCGACCTCACTCATTCACGCTGTAAAAAGCTTAATTAAATATGGTTGCCTTTAAATGCATAAAGCAGCAGGTGTGGCTTTTCTCTGTAATTCCTTTGTCTCTACTTTTCCAAGCACTGTTCAGGTATTGCCAAAGAATTATTTATTTGTGGATATTTCCCTTCATATGCCTTTTTCAAACAAAGTTTTTAGAGGATTTTTTTTTGCAAACGAAAAGCACAACTGGTTTAAAGTGTACATAATAATTCTTTTGATACGCACCGAGTACATATTGTGGAATAATACACAAATAGCATTTTTTAGTGGAGGTCTCAATTTTGCATTGCTGACGAATATTGGCACTAATTCTGAAACAACCAGTTATTCCTTCTAACAGCTACCGTTTAAAATACTGAAAACATTTATTACTTTTACAACCATTATTACTATTTAATAATAATCATATAAACTTCGTACACAATTATAACTTAGGATTTTTGACATAGTAAAAATATGAGAATTTTTATTGCCCCCCTACTTTTTCATTGAGATAATTTGCTTGTAGTAGTATTTAGGTAGTTATTATTGATAAATGTAAAAAGGAGTAAAACGCAGGGTTCATGTTCAACTTTGATTCAAGTTTGTTCGAATATTATTATTTTTTACTTTTCTCCCATTTCAATTTTATTACAGCGATCAATATTGTGCTCAATATAGAAATACTCTTTTTGCGCCTTGCACCCTTATGAAAACTATATAGGTTAATATATATTATATTTTTTCTGTGAAAATTTTCTTTTGTGTGAAATATATCGGGTGCGTGTATGTAGTATATGCATTATGACCGCTACATTGTTTTTGTTGCCCCCTATCCAGAGATTTTTTTTCGGAGGAGTTCGCCTATTAATTTCTTCAACAATTTCGTTTGAATATTTAAAGATAACCGACCCTGTCCGAAAGGCGTCAGATATAAATGTGTTGTAGCGGTGCACGTTTGAATCTTGCAAATTACATATAATATATATATTACCGTTTCTGGTAATGGCAAACCTATTGAGTTTATTTTTTCTCGGAAATGCAATGTGGCTCGCTTCATATTCTACCTCTTATCGAGGAAATGACAAAAAAAAACTGAGAATCATTAGCTAAGGATAACGAACGAATTGAATGAAAAACTTTTCCATCGATGAAGTGGGTCAAGAATAACAGATCATTGAAGACAATGTTGAATTGTGAGAAGCTGCAGCAGCAAACACATACCTTGCTCGGCTTTTTGTACACTCTGTAAGTACACAGCTTTGCTGCAGCACACGATTTTTTTTACTAAATTTCAAGCGACAAAAATCGGTTAGAACGTTTCATTTTTGCCTGTATTCACATGTTTCTGGAAGTTAGTGTCTTCTCGCAGCTTCTTCCAACACTCTAACTTGTTGTTGCCTCTGTTGTTGCCTGCAAACCACACGTTGCACAAGATTTTTGAGAACAAGAAACATCACAATTTATGCGGTGTTTAAACCAGCGATTAAAGATGATAAGAGATATTTATATATATGTTTAATGAATGATGGAAGATAATCAATAACCTATGATTTAGAGTCGAAAGTGAAAAACAAAATAGAAAGCATATAGATGATAATCCAGTTATATAGTGAATGCTAATAGAATTGATATCGACAAGTTACTATCAACAAGACTTTAGAAGCTATTAATGAATTAAAATTGCACTGACAGTCTACAAAAAGCAAATATTGGTTTCATCAAAAGATTGTGGATTAAGATCATCACAAATATATATAATATTTATATAAAATACTTCAGTACAGTCACAACAAGAAAATGTGAAGAAGCGAAATATGATTATTTCATCATCATATTCATATACCGTAGATATTCTTCCTGTTGTGCTAAGAATGATGGATGTGGTCCAAGTCCTGGTCCACCTTGGGCCCCGGGATGAGGGAACCGCTCTCGATCCATCATCATTTGCCGCTGGAGTTGTTCATGGGCTGATATCTGAAATCGTGTGCCCAAGTTTATCGTTTTATAATTGGTGTACTCGTGTAGTGTACAAAGCTACATGTACTAATACGGTTTAACGTTGTTACTCACATGATGTGCTAGTTCAGGAGGATAACCTTGTCTGCTAAGGATTTCGGGATGAAGACCGAGCACTGAATCTCTCGGAGGAATCAATTGTGGCTGGCGTGAGTATGCGCCTGCAGCAGCCGCTTGGTGGAGGAGGGGATCCATTCCGGGGTACCCCTGAAGCTGTCCAGCTATACGAGACAAAAATGTATGAGTGATTTTCTTTGTGAATACTATTGATGAAAATGAAACCATCAAATCAAAGTTTCAAGCTAATTCATACCAGCCAACTGTAGTCTCATGTCCATGGCTAAGCGCTCCGCATGAAGTCGTTCTGCGGCTAATGGGTCGTTACTAAGCTGAGGTATTCCTAAATTACCAGAATATTGGATTTATACGGTTAATTGATTTGGCCAGAACGATACAAGGTGAAAAATATCGAAATACAAATACAACTGATATTGTACCTAAACGCTCCAGTCGTTCTCTTTCCAAGGGACTGAGTGTTGTGGGCGGTGCATTAGGAGAAGGATAGAGACCAAAACCGGACTGGTGTAATTGGCTTAAAGGTGGTCCCCCAGGGCCAAGAGCACCAAATCTTCTATGAACATCAAGCCAATGGGCTGATTCCAACGGATTCGGTAACCTTTGAGGGCCACCCTGCTGTGAACCTGGATTACCTTGTGGATGACTTCCAGGAGCACCCGGAACACTCCTCAAAAATTCTTCTTTTAACCTATCTGATAATTCCCGTTCGCGAATTTCTCTAATTTCCCTCTCCCTCTTCTCGAGAGCTTCCATCTCCATTCGCTCACGAGCGGCTGCAGGTCCGTACAATCCCATTTGATATGGAGCACCTAACATTTGGTCAAGAGGAAGTGGTGGAAGCATTCCTGTTGGGCCAGGTCGTAAGTTACTACCAGGCGAGAATCCGGTGTGAGGTCTGGCATATTCACTTAGCTGTCGCAAGGCTGGCGTATCACCAAATGCACCAGGCCTTGGGGTAAAACGATCGAAGTGAGAATTTACCATCGCTGGATCTACTCCTGCTGGAGGAGCACCAGGCATTCCCTGTTGTATATTAGAGCCGGGTTTGGGTGTCTCTCTCTTGTCCCTGTCAGGAGTACTACTAAGTTGCTTTCTCGCCTGCGCTGCCCGCTCCCTTTCCTCGCGTTCTTTCTCTGCCTGTTTCCGTAGTCGCTCTTCCCTCTTTCTCGCTAACTTCGATTCTGGAACTGGCTTGAACGTAAGATCAGTCCTGGCACATGAGTTAAAATCACCTCGATTCCAATGTCTCAAGAAAATTGCACTTTGACTTCTATGGCATTCGGAGTCCTCAACTTTTGGTTCTGGACTAGGACCACGAGGAACCCCATGAGGGCTAGGCGTCTCTTCAGGTTCATCGTTATCATGATTATCTATGTCTGCTTGATCAACCATAGAACTTGACGACATGTTACTAGGCCGGCCATGCGAGGAATGGCCATGATGTGAATGTCCATGAGCCGACTCCCTGGAATTATGCTTACTGGATGAACTTGAACTTTTACTAGAACTACTATGATGATGATGCCCACTTGACTGAGATTGCGATTGTCCTTGTCCACTTGGAGAGACTTCGTTGCCTTTTGTACCACCTACGCCATTCACAGACTGACCAGCTTGAGGTGATGACGATCGTACCGCTTGTTGAGGCGGGATTTGTGGGACACCGGGCATTCTCGGTAAGCCCTGGTGACCTGGTCCTTGAGGTTGAGGAGGACCTGCGTAATGTGGGAAGGGGTACGGGCTAAAGTATGGACCATATGGGAATTGGTACAATGGATGCATTGGATGATGAGCGTGAGGGTGAAATGCTCCTGGAAATGGTGCTCCACTGGTCGGTGGTAAGTGAATATTTGGATGTGGAATTGGTCCTTGGGGCCCTGCTGGCGTGGTCATCGTGGTAGAGCCCATTGCGCATGATATCGGAGGTTGCTGAGACGCACTGCTTGTGGATGCGGAGATTGTTGAGCTAACTTTCGGGCTTCTGTTTTTGTCCCTTTCACGGTCCTTTTCAATTGTGCGTTCACGATCACCTCGGTCGCGCTCACTGCCACGTTCTCTTTCGTTGGGAACGTCACCAATCGAGCCTCTGCGTTCTGAGAAGTTATCAGCCACTGGCTCCTTTTTAGGCGGCTTTTCAGTGGCTTGATGACTACTTGGGAAAGGCGAGACCGACGAGGTCATGGCGGAAGGTAGTGGACCCGAATTTGCAGCATTTTGTGAATTTGCATTTAAAGCAGGAGCATCAAATGCAGGGTATCCTGGAACTTTCACTTCTCTCAGAGATTGAAGAGGATTTGGAATCAATTCTGACTTTGTTTCGACTAACCCAGGTTGAGACGGGGGCTGAGGAGGTCCAGACGCTGGAATAGTGGGGTGCTCAGGGAGAATTCCGCCGAGGGTGTGTGCATTAGGATGAGGTGGAAAGTGGTGGGGAACAAATGGATGCTGACCATGGGCAAGAGGATGGCCCACACCTGGATGCGGATAAAATCTTGACAGCGGACTAGAATACATTGAAGGCTCAGATGCGGCAGGAGGAGGGGCTTCTCTCTCATTGCCCCTATCCTTTTCATTCAACGTAGTCGCAGCTGATGTCACAATAGCATCAGCGGTTGAAGGAGGTGTTCCTCGGGAATGTGATGATGGAGGGACCAAGGGTGGAGGTTGTGAATGAAGTCCGAGGGGATAACCTGCTGGAAGTGGAGAGGAGGAGCGTTTTGGAACTGCCATTCCAGGAGGAAATGGGTATGGACCGTGAATGCCTGCAATAGGTGGAACACTATGTGCTCCGGGAAGTGCACCCAGTGGTAGTGAAGGTCGTCCATTTTCTTCATTACTAAAGGATTTTTGAGAAGTGGTGGGTTTGAGATCGTCAGACACTGGAGACATGAGAGATTTTTCATCCTTAATCGTGATCAGCGGACCGGAAGATCCAGGTGAATCACCGGATGCAGCAGGCATTTGTATGCTAAGCTGTTCTGTAGGTGGCTGGGATGGACCTGCTGCAATTGCGTTGAAGCTGGGCGCACCTGAAAGATTCAAGTGATTTGGACGACTTGGAAGTGACCCACTACCTCCCTCACTTGCCTTCTCGGACAAGTCTGTTCTGTCGTCTTTCTCCTCTTTGATAACATGATTACCTGAGATGGGGATACGCACATCGAAACTAGCTTTACTGTCCACAATTGGATTTGCACTGAAGTTACTGCTGGCATTAGAACTATGATTAAATGGCTCAATAAGGGGCGCAGTCACCTTTGGAACCTTCAAATCTTTCGTGTTTGTAACACTGCCTATTTCTTGGAGCGAAGTTTCAGGCAGTGGGGAGCCCTCTCCACCTACACCCCTTTCACTTTCACCACCACCAGTGTCAATGCACTTGTCTTTATTTTCATTAAACTGTGAAGACGAGGCTGTGGTTGAGTAGTCTATTAGAGAAGTCTTTGTTGAGTTTTCCAACTTAACTATCGAGGGAACTGAGTCTGAAACTGTTTCTGTACTATTTGTTTGCACGATACTGGATTCTGTCACACCACGAGGTGGTTGTACTGCATTAGGTAATGAATCGCCTTTTTCCACCTTCTCACTTTTCACTTCCACTTCCACTGGTACACTGTCTGCACTCTCATTGTTTGTGCTTAAGTCATTTTCAACACTATTGTTAGGTCCTGTAAAACTGGAGGAGTTTCCTACTTCATTCGGTCTCTTCGGTTCGGGTACGACGAGATGCGAATTAGGTGTAGGCGTTCGTGCGGAGGAAGATATGAGAGGAACAGGTCCTTCTGCGTCCTGAACCGTACTGGAATTCGCAGGTGTATTACCTGAGCCGGATGCGTTCTCCAGATCTGCTGAAGGTGAAGGGGTTCTCGAGCTTGAGTTCTCCATTTCGACTGCTTCGTTATCGATATTGTCGTTCTCACCATCCATGTCTGCAGTTTCCGCTTCATTTTCATCGTCGACGGAACTCCCAATAGAGCTCCCAGAAGGACTCTGCAAGTGGTTATGGTGAACCATGCATATTACACATTTCGAAGATACATGCACATACAAATGACATAGTCTCTGATATAAGCGTACCTCTGGTCGATCCTCTTTTCTCTTCTTGCTCTGAGATACCTTTTCATCTTCAGTTGGCTTTCCACGCTTCTTAGCACGTGGGGCAGGACTGGCTGCATTGGACTGTGATAAAAACATTTGGCATGTATTAGATGACTACTCCTCATGAAATCTAACTTATTATCAGTTCCAATCGAATCATTACCTTGTTCTTGCTCTTGTCACTAGAGGAAGACGTATTGCTGGCAGCGCCAGGCGACTTTCTCCCGGAAATCTTCATATCCGGTTCAGGTGTGCTGTTATCACTTCCACGTTTTGGTCTATTTCTCGCGTTCTGAAAATCATTACAATTTATTTTTCACAGCTCAAATATGTATACGTTATCAAAGTTTATGTGTGTAATAATAGTAATGTATCAAAGTTTACCAGTTCCTTCGTTCTGGTGCGAGTGCGGATTCTGCCTTCGTCGTCTTGAACAACTGGTCGGAACAAATAAGGTGGGTCTTTGTTTCCTTCAAGCTGTGGGAGCTCGCCGTATTTCTTAAAATGAACGCGACATTCGCGACACAAAATCTTTCTGTCTTTTCCACCATGATGCCAATCCTTAGAGGCTGTTACACAGAATGCCAAACGTTAGCAAATCATTCAAGCATACGCATTCAATGAGGAAAAATTCGGCATAAATTCCCAACGTTTGCTTACTTGTAGTAAAACAATGTCTACAGTGGTAGCCACTAAGGTCACGCGAGTCCGAGTCCTCTTCTGAAAGTTCGTCTTCACTCGCAGAGCTTAAGTCTCCTGCAAAGCAATTCAATATTATAGGGTGCACGTCCTCATACACACGCTTTTTCGTTTATGTATATATGTAAAACATACCTGGTTCCTCTTTATTATTACGAGAATTTCTTGGAGCACGAATTCGCCTCAGTACACTTTGCCTTCTATGTCGTCGATGCGTTCGACTGGGTAGGGCTCCCGGAGTCTTCTTCCAGAGATAATAAAATTCGACGATCTCAGAAGTTGCCTTATGGGGAATTAATTCCTTCCTAATCCGAAAGAAGTTTTTACCTAATCCGAAAGAAGTAATTTTTTAGCTGAATTGTTCAGTTTAAAATTTGTATTTAGTCAATTAATTAATGTATGCATTTTATTTTTTAAATACCAAATTGTCTCAAGCCCTTGACAAAACGTTTCTGGAAAGTATATAAAAGTACATGAATATTTAAGTCCATTTAAACCAGATTCAGTGGAAGGGGTATAAGTTTTCATATCTGATTAAAATACTAACCGTTTCGTCTTCTGACCACTTTTTATCGATACCCTTTGGCAAAGGTGCCTTAACTAATTGTTGTAAAGCTAACCCTGGCGCGTATCCACATTCGTGAAGCTAGAAATAAATGGGAATCCCACAATTAAGTGATAATGTTTTTTTACCCATTCGAAAGATACGAATACGAAAAGATCAGTGAACTTACTACTGCAAGCGCGTTAATAGTGGTAGAATCGCTGCTAGCTGCTAGACATCCATCATCTGTGGGATATAGCATAAAAATTACTTTTAGCAATTGTACAATAAAATTATTGTTAACAATGACATAGTTTTCTGTAAAAAAAAATTTGTCGTACCAGGCGATCCCCCATCACACATACCAGCAAACGCCTGTTAACAGAATGAAGACATATTATGCTTGATATCAATTTAGAACTAGACTAGCCTAGAATATAACATCAATTTGTCAAGTAAAAATATAAAGAAAACCGCATACCGCCATAGAGGAACATGCCCTCAAATACATCCGTAGGTCCCCATCTGAAATCGCAAAAGGCGTCCAGCAACATTCTTCATATATTGAAGATGCAGTTGTTTGAAGTTCTGGAAGCTGGGCCTAAGAAGAATCACATTAACACTTATAAAACACTATGCATCATACATTTGCAGTGCTAGAAATGTAAGTTTTAGAGTGTGGTCTTGGGAGTTGCTGTATGAAATAAGTGCATTATTACCGGTTCGGTTCTTGTCTGCAGTTCTGGAAGATGTGCCTTTGGAACAAATTTGATGCAAATTAATACATGAACTTCTCATTTGACATCTGCATTTTCCATCACCATGCTCGAAGTTTATGGTTTACAATTACCTGGTGGGACACGCCGACCCTTATCTCCCCCGAATTCGAAGCCAGCCTCCTAGTCTCAGGGTTGTACCCCAGTACGTAGAAAAAATTATTTGGAGCCGGTTTGAATACTCGTATCAATGATGATAGTTCAAGGAAGTGCTCTACCCGACACAAACCCCTTGGAACAAAAAGGAAGGATATGCATGAAAAACTATTTTATATTCTGGAATGATGGTCCCCACATGAAGCATGAGAAATGCAGAGAAAGCTGAGGATGAATTACCTAAGAACGGACACAGGATAAGTGTCAGTGGCATCGGATATAAATAGTTCGCGACTGCAGACTTCAGGAAACTGTGTCGCAATATTTTCACTCTTATCAACTCCTGAAAAAGAAAAGAGTAAAAATTAATAAACATTCTTATACTTTCATACTCGATCAGTATTTAAATTGTCAACTAGTGGTTCATAAATAAAGTACCTTCTCCGGTTTCGAGAGCGGTCCTATCCTGAATCAGTAATTGATAAACTGTTTCTGGAACCTCACATGGACGATAAAACCATTTGATATTTACCATTAACGTATCCCGTTTGCTCTAAAGAATTCAGAAAAAAAATCTTTTATATAGTTTTTGCAACATACGTAGAATACCACAATACTTCTCTCAAATTCTTGATCCTCTCACTCGCGAATTTTTTGTGCGAACTTCGATCCGACATGAAAAGATATTACTCTACGCTTCCTCACAATACTAATATTCCTCAAGTATTGCCAAATATTAACCTATCAATGCTAACGACGATAACCAACAAAGGCGCATCATCATCATCATCATCCACATTGCATCGCATAGCATGTGAGTACGCGGTTCCGCTTGATGATGACAAACAGTAAATATTAAACTTAAGGTATTATCTGCGTACAAAGTAGATTTATTGTGCATATATGCATGTTCAATGCCCTTAACAAGACTTCATCAATTATCACCGAAATGATAAAACAGAGTTGACAAAGTACACACACACACACACACAATGAGTGAGCGAGAGCGAGTGGGAACAGGGCAAAGAGCTTTCATTCAGTAGCAGCACACACAATAATAACTCACTCACTATATCACCACCACCTCGAGCTTCACAGATAATGCGTGATAATATGCAGAATTGGCTTTAATGTTTTGGAAACATTTGTGGTGATGTGTGATAAACACACGCTCACTTCTCATTCTCTTTTAATACGCTTCATTTGACTACGCTTCATCTGGATCTACATTTCTCATTCACGATTTAGCGAGGTTTGAGAGTAGGATTGAGTTTGGAGAAGTGAGAGCCACACATCATGATATTTATCCGAGAGAGATGATTCAATCTCAACAGCAGAATAATATTAAGTTATTCACGTTATAAGAAATGAATTAAACAAGGAAATGCTTGTTTTTTTTCGTCTACTAAAATTACAATTCTCATAACTTTGCCCAAGCTTTTTTATATTTTTCTTTGAAAAATTTGTGTGCGAACTCGGAAGCGTAATTTGAGTATGGTACACGAACGTCACAGTTCATTTCACAATTTGTACCACTGCACCATTCAGATGGTAACACTCGTTTGCATATATCTGCTTTGTACGCAGTATTGCAATTAAGCACAAAATGCCTAATGCTTGGTAGTATTTCTGTATTTATTTAAATTGTGTGTTAATTTAACACAATTAATTTTAAATTTAAAAAAAGGCGATGATGCACCACGGAGAGGAGTAGGAAGATATTGCACTAATTATAGAATACCTGGATACGTGAATTATTATTATTTTTAGCTATTTTAAGAGCAAAACATACCCAACGAGATGCGAGTCATGGTACACTTATTCGCATCCATTTTGCTCAATCACTTCACAACTTCAGAGAGAGAGAGAGAAACATGCGAGAAACTGTTTACACAGACATAATCAATCCATTTTGAATGTGTCACAACGTCAATGGAATATATACTAATATGCACTGCGATAGTTTGTGTAGTAAACTACAGGACTTGAGGTAAAAATGTACATAATGACGATAATAAAATAATCATGGTAATGATGGAATATGCAGGGAATCTTGGGATAGAGCACCTAATGACCTTATGTACAGCAACCTTTTAGTCCTATCATCTCCTTACTTAGTGATTCACTTGAATACACTTCCACATACACAAATCAATTGAGTTCAGAGGCAAAAGAGATGGGAAAAATATTTCTGCTTCATCATAATACACCATTGGCACTACAAAAAAAAGTGCACCTAATACGCGGAGAACGTACACACAAGCGAGTTGGAGAGAGTAAGTCCACCTTTATATATATTCTCCATTTTATGGATATCCTATGCATAAGTACACGTAGCAGTTGGTATAATTGTAGCTCGCTCACCCCAACTACGAGAGTCCACTGTGTTTCCTATGGAGTCGTGATGTGAGGGGAAAGACATGTTTTGAAACTGTACGAAGGGGAGGGGGCCCTCTATCAATTTAAATCTCAGGATGTTGTTCACTCAAAGTGATATGTTTTGAAAAATTGTCGACGAGATTTTTGACGAGAGGTTGAACAGAGTAAAACCAGTCTGCAGCCATTTTCCAACCTTACTCAGTTGCCAAATGAGCAGCCCCTCTGGCTCTTTCCTCTTCTTTCTTGCTGCCTCTGACCGAGCTGAGACTTGCAAGCGACCACCATACATACCATCATATCATAAGTATTCACGTCCCTCTAGCTTCACAATCTTGCACACAAACACACACAGGAGCAGCTGCAGTATCCACTAGACACACGTACATAACCCCATCAACATATATTCACTCGCGTTCCTGCAAAGGCACACGAACGGTACGTATTCTGCACGCTCCTACTGTACAATCCCAAATAATACAGCCAATGTTCTCCCCATTCCGTTTATGTATACACATGAAACTATGCTTTCGGCTTGGGATATTGATAATCTCCTCAAAAAACTGATGTAGTACAAGAGCGCAGCAGAGCAGACTTCATACATAAAAATATATACCGAAGACGCGGAGATGCTCGTTTCTTATTCTTGTTGTATTTTATGCTTATGCATGCTCATCTCCAAAACAAAATGACTTATTATAAAAATCTTCATTTGTGAATAACGTAAAAGTGAAGATGTTCCAAAATGTACGGGGAATTAATTTATTGTCAATTTCTTGAAAAGTACATTTTAATTGTATTCAGAGTCCTGTCGAAGTCGCTAAATGCTACCTTGCTCATGAGAGTATCGGACGAGCAGACAAACCCAGCTTGGCGATTTAAGTGTGTACACTCGGGGAGCAGGCACAAAAAAGAGCGAGACCGAGATGCACATACACAAGCGTGTTTTGCGTTCGGTAACTCTGTTCCTAATATTTCTAATGCTGTTTCTAAAGGAGCTGATAGTTTCAGAGAAGCACAAGCAGAGCAGCAGCAACCCAAGCGGCCGAAGACATCATCCCACCCTCTCTATATTATAGCCCCTGTCTCAATTGTAGCTTCCCACTCTCCGACTTGTACCGTCACTCTGTCAGCCACTCAACACTCAATTTGCTCGCCTTTTTCGGCTAACCAATTTGCACTATAAATGTCAAGCAAGCAAGGGCAACAAGGGGAGAATCACATTCCTCTCACACTTTGATAAAGGCATCTGTATAGAATAATACATGATCAAGGAAAAATGCTTCGAAACTTTTATTCAATACTCTCCTTGTCCCTATTACGCTCAACCGTTGAATGTACAATATGTAGATGTGAAGTTTTGCTCTCTCTCTAAGAGAACGACAAGAACAAGAAGCAGAAAGACAGAAGATGAAAAGGAGAGAGAAAAACTCGTAGAGATTCTTCGGATACAAGTGAAAGAAGCGTTTTCGGGTGAAAGGTGCAGAGGTACATCCGAATTCGGAGCTTGTTCTGGGTGGGGAGATTTTGAGGATCGGGAGCGGAGGGCAGAGTTCTTGCACGATCCCTTTTTCGCTTTTTTTCACCAGCATCATCCTGTGAATACATTCCATGCATACTATCCGTACGTCATATCAAACCAGTGTGTGGCACATAGCGGAGCAAGTGCTTACTTGCTAGATACATTTTTGCCATTACTACAGTATTACGACGAGTAGATATGGGTAGTTCTTGAGTGTGCTAACACCACCACTACAAGTGTACAAGTAGTAGTAATGTAGTATGTAGAGCCTCTTAATATTTGCTATACTCCATCTTTTCCACTAGATGCATGTTGTGTGCATATATGTATACATGGACTACGTGTGGCTATTATATAGCGCAGTTTAGATGTTGATACTACCACTATAACACAATATGCTCTCTCTCTCCTCTCTTTCACTGAGATTTGAGCTCGCTCAAGAATTTACAAGAATTTACACAAGATGAAAGGGTTATTCGTGTAATTTGTACCACTTCATTTGTGAAATGAATGTGACGCTCGCATTAGTAGCTGTGGTAATGATGGGAAACGGTCCTATCATCCGTTTTCCTTTCCTGTGTCTCTCTTTTGGCTCGAGTGATTTGAACACGTTCCTTTTTCCTCTCGCTTCTTCTCTCGCTCCCGTTCATTTTTCCATCTCCTCCACACTCATGTTTGCACTTGTGTGTGATGCTTGCTCGCGGAGTCACCCAACACAGCTCTTTCATTGGGTTCCGCTACCCTTCTCCACACACTTTCTTTATTCCGAAAATACATATATCGCTTTTGTACACCGAATTTCGGTGTGGTGGTATGTGGCAACAACTTTGGAAACTCTAATAGAAAATCTCCTTGAGATGTGTGGTATAAGAAGCTAAAGAGAGGCTTTATTAGGAAGGCTCTTTAGAACTCAACAGTCATCTGATGGTCATTTCCGTTGCTTACAATAATTTTAGTAGCACCTCATCTAGGAAACATCCTTTAACATCATCTCCATATCCTGAGACCATACATATGTTCCAATGCAATAAAACCGCCTTTTCCCTTCCGATTTCCTTATTCTTGTCATGCCATTTTTTGCACACTAGCACTAGCACCACAGCACAAAAAAGTGATAAACCTCAACTGCTGGAAAATAGAGCGAGAGAATGAAGCCTTTTCTGGAAGAGAAAAAATGTGACGGTGACGAGTATTCCGTTGTTGCCTTTTTTATATTTTTTATAAGATGTCTTCAAGCCTTTTGTATTCAGGCTTTTCCGCTAAATCCAATTTTTGTCATGTATCAAAGATTATCCATCATGTTTGATTGACGATTCATTCAGATGATGTGCTCTGCCTCCAGGAAATCCTTCGGAGATTATCTGAGTGTATGAGTGTGCTTGTATGCATTCAAATGCTGGCAACGAGTTCTATACATGTGGTCTGAGGAGAGAGTAGTGAATCCGTATAGTACAAAAGTGACTGTGGAGGATTCACCGAGGTGAAAGAATCTGTTGTTAGAAGATACAAATAAATCCCTTTTGTATACACTCGCGAGTCAATGCAAATGTATATTATATTTATTCGAGAGCATTTTTCCTAGAGAGCTTTCGAATAAGCCTCGCCTTTGAATTGCATACACAAATAAAATGCAAATAGGCTTTATGTTCCAACTTTGGTTATGTACACACGCAGGACTACTACACTATCGCACCGAGTTGAACGCAAGACGGAAAATGTTGCCTGGTTTGCCCGTAAAATTTCAACCAGATTACAATTGCTCGTTTCGTTACAAACATTTTTTGGAATAACATCCGTGATCCCAGAATATCCTAAACACTTGCATTCGCATACGTAGGCACATACGAATTTCATGCGTAAATCATATTTTTATACGTCACATGGACACGGCAGTTATGCACAACTACGACTTGGACTTTTTGTTTCGACTTCTCCAATATTAATATTGTTTAAAGGATTTCAAGACATGTTGATACATAGCCATTTTCACATCTAATTCAATATCGTAGAAGCAAATAATCATGTGGATGATGTGGAGTTCTAAGTATTATATGTACATCTGTTTGCCAATACACAAATAATGGAAAATGCAGTGATTTAGCACACTCAACAGGAAAAATTATGCTTCAGTCAGGAGTATAAAAATAGCAACCAAATATACTCTTCACTCCTTCACTTCGCATCCAGTCCATCAACGTGACGACAAGTTCGTTTAGTTTCGTCTTGCTCACTTCTCACAGTTGAAGGAAACCGAAGAGCAATGAAATCTTATGTGTCGAATGATTGAACATCCGAAAGGAAAATCGGAAACTCATGTCTTATTTTGTCAATCTCTGTTATGAGCCTTCAGAGATACTTTTGGGAGGAGTAACATCGCGGTCGCGGTAGTTTCAGAAACATAGTTTAATCTTTCCCCTTTCGTAATTCATGGAACAGCGGTTCATAAAATTTCCGAGAAATGAGTCGCCCTTTTTCAGTGAAGCGAATAATTTTTTTAAAAAAAGATGAATGCATGATTAAATCAATAAAGGCTAATATAAAAGTTCCGCATGGATTGGAGCTGAATGCACGGAAATCAATAAAGTAAGTTTAACACAACAGAAAATGGAAAGTAATGATACTCAAGTCGCAAATTTCATCAACTTTCGCGTAAACGACTCTTAGACGTGGGATGGAAACCATATATATACTTACTTGTTATATGTAAGCATTATGCGAATCTTCGCAGTTGAGAGGAGGAAAATGTGCTCACATATACCGTTGAGCTTTCACGTACCAGAATTAAAGTCAAATAAGATTTAGGATACGTATAAAGAGTAGTAAAAGTTTAATAGGAGGAAACCAAACTACATTTTTACACATTACATGTCTATACATAATAAAGTCCACAAACACACAAACTTCTCGGCAAACAGTTCAAAACGTCACATATGAGAGCATGTCACTTAAACTGCTGCAAAGACTCGACTCACAGAAAAGTCCTTTCACTTGATACGATATAATTCTGGCGACAGCAGAAACAAGCCATAAAATATGTGACAGCGTTTCACACCAGCATGCAAGTTGGCATCCCCAACTGGGTCGTAATTCTGCTGAAAACGGAAATCGTTATATACCTTTCCAAGTGTCACAAAGGCATAAAAAAGAGGAATAGGATGAAAACCTTTTTTTCCACTTTTCTTTCCACAAAGCCACACAAAACATCATGACAGCAACTCGAGGCTCGTGAGCAGAGCAGTGGCAGAGTGGATTTTATATGTAAAATAGCGACATACACACAAAAGGATCTCCTGTATTACCGACAGAGAAGAGATCATTACTTCACAAGCTATTTTCTGCCTTCGGGGGTTATTACGTATTGAAAGGTGGAACAAAAATAAGTGTTAGTTACGCAAATTAAAGAAACGTGCAAGACAAGAGTAAAACAAAACGACACAAGACAGAGAGAGGGAGAGGAGCAAGCTGAACAGAGTGAATGGGTTTCCTCTCTTGCACGCAGTTTTGTCCTAGAAAAAGATGCATTCAGCGAAATTCATTAAAAGTAAACGTTCCGCTACAAATAAACGAAATTAAAATGATGTTATGCATGCGTGTGTGTATATATGTGTGTGCACACAAGTGAGTGTGTGGCACATCCCGATGAGCATCATCCAGCGTTTTTGTTCTCAAAGACAATAAAGAGCTCAGAGTTCCTAATCAGGATGATGAAAAATAATTTGCTGTGGTATTAAGAGGATCAGGTTGTCCTCATGAATGAAATAAATTGTCGTCGCCTGTGATTATGATGATGATGATGAGCCTTTGTGTTGAGAAGAGAGTCATTCTCCGCTTTACAAGAGCCATATAGTCGACTTACAAAGCTATTATATGGTGTGCCGAGCAAATACTTTTGAGAGTGAGCTGAGCGAGAGTAAAGACGCTCTGCTCTCTGCTACAGCTTGAATATATGCTACTCCGATCTACACACGACAGCTCCCTATATCGCCATT
This sequence comes from Heteromurus nitidus, assembly GCA_034687055.1. Classification (NCBI taxonomy): domain Eukaryota; kingdom Metazoa; phylum Arthropoda; class Collembola; order Entomobryomorpha; family Entomobryidae; genus Heteromurus; species Heteromurus nitidus. The sequence continues at coordinate 106,276 of JAQFZW010000006.1, read as the reverse complement.
ATGAAGAACCGAAAACCATAAGGCATACTTCAGACATATTCAGTATCACAGCGTTCAGTGGCAACACAATTGAGCGAGCACAGAGCAAAGCCAGAGAGCTGCAGCGAAGAGCATAAGTGAACCATAGCATCGAGATAATAATATTACAACGACTCAAGGAGAAAGAGTGGATGTACCATTGTGTGAGTGCATGTATGTATACGGTAACTAAATGGCTGGGTGAGTGAAGACAGTCCTCAAGGCTTCCACTAAAAGTGCTTAAGTTCACAAACTCACAATCAGAGCCACTTGGGGCTTCTGGTCCTCATAGGGTTAAAGTCACCTTATACACGCCGTCAGGCAGTTGATGCACCAAAACCATACTCTCTTCTAACTACACACACATTTTCTGCTAAACTGACTGACTAGCCAAACCTGCTGCCGCTGCTTTTCTCTCTCCCTCTCAACTCACAATACTATGTGGAAATTCGTCCATGAAATGTGAATAAGGAGTTGAATGGCTCAAGTGTGGTCGTGTGGGTCCCTCCTCTGCTTTTTCTCGGCTTCACAGACAGGATCGCGAGAGAGCATGGAAATGCAAATGATCCTCATTTTGGGGACATATCACAGGAGACGTCCAACCACACAGGAGGGAGCACACACACACACACAGTGGTTATATTAAAAGCAGCAGCAGATGCGGAAAAGTGCATATTTTCATTATATTTCGTGGTACGTACTCTCAGACTTTTACGCGCACTGACAAAGTCAACCCGAATTACGTACAAAATACCGGATTGAATTTATTGTCGTTTCACTCTCAACATCGATGTACGAGAAAGGAGAAAGATGGTACATTTTTAATAGTTACCTGAAGATACCCTCAAGACAAAACAGAATTGATTAATTATTATAAAATATGTAATGGACAATTTAAGGGCTACAATGATTCGAGATCAAGTTCTCATCAACTCTCTGAATAAGAACGCCAAGTTGTATGCATAGAATCTTTTATCTCACTCAAACCTAAGAGGACTAGCCTTCTTGCCTAAAGCATAATAACGAGCATTAAATCTACATTACAAACTAGAGTGGCAAAAAGTAGTACTGTTTGATGATGGTCGATCGAAAAACACTGCGCACAGCTCAACCGTCGCTCTTCAACTGATTTATGCATTTTGACATTGATGACATTTGGCTATTAAATTGAGAGCCACAAGTCAATCATTCATCAACGAGCCACCGCGATACAAATTAAAGGAAATGTATATTCATTCTCCCCACTACATATTACAGTGCTTTGGCCACCTGTCAGCATAATTTATGTTCTTGTATGACAAGCTGGCGAGGCTGAACTGAACATCAAGCAAACATACTCCAATGAAGAGCTAACAACTCTCTTTCTTCAACATCATTCAGTGAGTGGTAAAGCTGAAGCTCAACGATGAGCACAATTTGACTTCACATAACGAAAACGCTTCGTTCGCACATCCACACATTCATTCACATTTGACCAATGTGCCTAACCCCTAACATGCTTCTTCGCACCACACACCGCACACACTCTCGATAAACCCATTATACAAGTCGATTGTTAATTAAGAATTAATTAATTACGCCACTGTACCATGCAGTTCTGCAACACTTCAAGTTTTATAATTGATTTTAACTGCAAAATTTAATGAAATGTACAAATTCCCAAGCGAAAAACAAGTGTTTTTACAACAGGCATTTTGCGCAGTAGGAAATTCTTCAGAGGAAAGAGCTGAAGGCGATTTGATGATTGCCTTTCCAAAATCTCAACCGTACATGCTTGGGTAAAAACATATTGATCACGTCCCAAGAAACAGAAAAACGGCTGCATTTAAACTCATTCCAATTTTTAACCAGTTCAAATTCCAACTCTAAACAATACATTCCAACGAAAGTTATGCAAAGTGCTAAAACACAAAATTCCAAAGCTTATTCACATCGACAATTGAAATTCTCCTGTTTGGATTAATTACAATAAACTTTTTTGCCCTGCCCAATGGCTGAGCCCAGGAAAACACCAAATTGTTGTCAGCGAAAGCCGAGAACTGTCTTAAAAGTTAGCATGTCGGTTTTCAAGGTATTCTAATGAGCCTAATAATATATTACTTTGAAAAAATGCCCAAAACCGCCCTTACCACATGGAAAACATGGGCTAAGAAGCTGAAGCAATCATACATAATAGAAATAACTCATCCATGCACATAAATATTATTACTATCATTAACCTGTGCTTCTGACGCGAGGAGAAGCAAATTACTGTGAGGGCTAACTCCTCTGAGCAACCCCTCTGCTCAGCTTTTCAGCTCTCTGCACGTAAGATAATGTCATGCGTGTAGTATTCTATTACTTGAAAACGGAAAAATGCTTTATGCAGCTTTTGCTCCTTTCGTTTCCCTTCTTCCTTTCGACTTACTACTACTCCTATCCTCGGTCGCTATGCTGGGGCTAGAGATATGGCAGTTGTAGTTGTGAATGTTAAAAGATGTGCATACAAGCATAATATACACCTTGTAAATTTGTCAGGGTTCATGTTTAGTGAGTACAAGCAAAGACTACAAGAGCACACGGCACGTAATAACTTATATAAGCAGATAATGTAGTAAAAGGCGGTGGGTTATTGACTATAGAGGATCTTCAGAGAGGAGGATGCATCATACAAGCGTACCAAAATAATATCATCTCAAAATCTCGCAAACCAGAGAGTTTTTTAATGCCGAAAGGATGCCAGAGGAGCTAGCCGAGTGTATTTGGGAGAGAGAGAGAGAGAAGGGAGGATGAAAGTTTATAAGAATCGAAGCAAAACACTTCTCTTTCTGGCATCCTGCAACACAAATATGAATATAAGATTATAAAACCACACGACGACTCTAGTTGTAACGTCATATGCAAACATACATACTTACTTTGGGGATGGAAAAGAATCAAGTAAGGAGAAACTGTGAAGCGATACGGAGCGAGCGGCGGTGGTGGTGTGTCTCTCGCACACACAGTTCTCTCTTCTCTCTCTGTACTTCTACTAGAATCATCGTCTTTTTTATCATAGTACAAAAGAGATCCAACAGTCTCCCAAAATCTCTTTTACACTGGCATACCTAAAAACTCATCATAACCAACGGAGACGGGAATCTCTCTCTCCTCTCTTTCTTGTACTTGTCTTGTAAAGCAAAAGCTACGGCAAAGCCTTCAAGGCAACCACAAGACTGTGTGAGAGTGAAAGAGACGAAACCACTCAAAGTAAGTAAGCGACAAAATGCTCCGGCACACACACACACACACATACACACACACACACACATAACACATATCACAACTACAACGCATCACAATAGCCATCACCATCATCATGATCATCGTCATCGCATCGCTCACTTCTTCTTCCGAGTGATCATCAAAAATCTGGTGCTCAACCAGAGCCATCACCACAGGAAAGACCACACTACCAGGCCACTTCTTGTCCTCGGGAAGGAGCGAGGAAAAACAAGTGTTGCAATAGAGCGCGTCACAAGCATCTCCCATCGTTTTGTTCTCACTTTCATTCCGAAGCCGTGTATAACACACTTGAGTGAATTCGCCCTCTCTCCGTACATGGTCATTATCCACGGCACAGTAGTTCATTCGTGGCAATCCTCTCTTTACCGCTATCAATGACTTTTTTGTGTGTATAAAACTCATTCCCCTTTGGTTTTCCTAGCGATGTGGATATATGTAAAGTTTTGAGGGATTGCTTGCTCTTGCACTATATCACGGCATCGTGTGAGCTACGCTTGCTTGCTTTACTTACTTATACTATTCTCAAGTTACTTCTTTAAAATAATGGGATGCCTTAATATAATCTAACAACAGCTCTCAACTCAATTTCAGTTTGACTACTTCGACAAGCTCAAAAGACAGCTGCTCCTAGTAAAGCGCTCGCCCTTTTGCAGTAAAGAAAGAGAGAAAAGAAAAAACAGCTAAAAACTCTCTGTTTCATATTAAGGACACGCATAATAATAATCACACAGTAAACGCAGCGTAGGATCCTGACTGACTTGACGGACTACACGGACTGACAACTAACGAACGCTTACACAGATTTTCTGCACTATGTAAAAATCCTGTACCTAGGCACACTTTCTTTTTCTCTCTGACACATTATTCTCATATCTTCGTCTCTTGAGGAAATTTAACTCGACACTATATACTCTACATGTACACATATCGTGGCATGGTTGGCATATATGTAATAAATCCAAGATTTTCCTAAGAGCTAAGACCATACATGGGGCCATATTTGTGCAAGGTGACGAAACAATACGGACAAAGAATGCTCGTTTATTACGTCGATCATCTTCGTTGATCCAAATTGTTGATGAGTGAAGATGGACGCAAACCACTAACGGGTTTCTCAAAGTGCGTGCAGAGAGCAATGCCGCGCGCGTAATTTACTAACTGCATCACGCATTTATTTATCTCCTTTGTTAAATCACGCTTTATGAGACCTTTTTCTCTTTTTTGGAAAAATTAGCACACAATAATCATCTTCATGATTCGACTAGTCCCTTTTACTGGTTGTGTTCCTTTTATCTTATTGTTTTTTTTACATTGAGTAAACTTAGCATTATTGTTGATTCTCTGGGTGTTTGAATGTCAAAAGCAGAGTAAAGCGTCGCGGGATTCAATACGCACATCAAGGATATTCAAGAGTAGCAGATAAAAGAATGAAAGAGGAGCACCAGTAAGCAACCACTTATTGTCATATCTTGTTTCCTCCTCTTCATCACTAACTCCATCATTTCCTCTTTATGGTAAAGCTGCTCCTTTTGTCAACTGTGTAGCTTATGGGTTCTTTGGTCATGTAGTGGAGAATATGAGCGAGACAAACAAACGGGATTCATGGTGTTCATGTTCTTGTTCTGAGGCATTCTTTTGCCACATATATTCGTTGCAGAAAGGAAGAGAGATTTATAATGAACAAAGGGCGTTTTCGCGTTTATTCTTTCTAGACTAATTTACCAGGCTTTACAGTTCCGGCATGAACCATGTAGAAAAATATTACACTCCATGTCGTCATTCCTTTTACGGTACACTATGGCCAGCCAGCTATTAATTAACCAGATGAACAATCGTAATCAACAAAACGATGTAGATTGTGTAAGTATGTATGTATGTGCTTTCACGAAAACTGATTACCATTCATGCGTGTAATTTTCGACAATAACTTGTTTGGGCATATTAGTGAAAAATTAAGAAACTAATGACTTTTCAAGACTGGAATCTAATACTATTTTCGCCATGTGTGGCTCTTTGATGATGTTGAAGTGAAAAGAAGGATTTTTTGGGTGTTTTTCATGGTTTCACATGAGTCTATGTGGTGACACGCTCACTGCAATATTTATCTCCCTTTTGTTGTCGCTCTACTTATTTATTATGCGTAACGAAATGTGATTTTAATCACCGACAAATAAATAGTGTAATTAATTTATTGTTTGCTACAAACTAGCAATATTGTAAACGATAGTGATATACTCGTGAGAGGAATCAATTAAGGTGAAAATCACCGCACCGTAGATTCACGCCTAAAATTGTATATTTGCTGTATACATCCTGTAGGAGCGCAGACTGGAAATGGAAGAGGAATGTGGGGGCGACATGCAAATAAGTGTGCATGGATGCTCGTATTCATATGATGGAAGGAAGTCAAACGCAATTTTCTACATTTTCGTGTCTTCTCAAAAAGAGTCATATCGCATCATTTGGAACAAGACGAAGATTAATTTCAATTCATCCAGTATTTCATGAGCGGATTGACACAACGCACAAACGATTTATGCATACATTAGTATACTCCATGGATTGGTGAAAAACAATGTGAGTGTGCGTCTCTTCTCTCCACACCACACTGCCATACCTCCATGCAACATTCTTCCATGGTGTGTGTATATATGTTTCATCGTTATATAAGCATGTGAAGGATCATATACGAGGAGAGCGTATCATGATGTGATAATGTGCATTCATGCATAATGCATGAAAAGCTTACCCTTTTGAATTCCTGGATAGAACAGATGAAGTACGGTAAATCTGCTCGTTGACTCTCGATGTAGACGGAATCTAGAAAGAAAAATAATCAAATTAAATGCATTAGATACTTTTCCCGTTTATTGCCCAATTCATTGTAAAAAAATCCTACAACTTGGGCTAGTTAGAAGCACTTATTTTATGCGTATTTTCTCATGGGCAAATCATGTCGTTACTCTAATTTATCGCCATTATTGCTCGAGTAGTGTACACATGTCTTATAAGTCTATATAGATCATACATTATGTATATGCGACATTAAATAACAATTTTGCGAAATTTTCAGGAAACGGATATTACACTATTTCAAATACCAGAAGCAGAAGCCTCCCATTACAAGTATTTTATTTTGTTACAAAATTTTTGTACAGGTACTAGACTGGTGGGCAAAGTTTCTCAACTCCACAGCCAATTATTCCAATGAAATACTGGAGCATTAGCAAACCTTAGCTCCTTCTCAATTATTTGTCAATGTGTACATATTAGTGAAGTCATACATTAAGAGGTTGTTAATTAAATAACCTATGTGCAGTTGTAGATAGTTTAGAGTGCACACGCCAAACCTGGGAACTTTATTGATTTGCATTACGCCATGTTAAATTGTTCCAGAAAACTTGTACACATGAAAGCAACAAGGAGGATTTGAAGGAAATAAGCTTGGATAGAGAGAGCCCCCTCACTAAAAGGTTGAGACACGAAACTACACATGTACTCTCAATATCCACAACAATCTTTAAAAAGTTACATGATCTGAGAAAGGACCTCGAAATCATATCAAATCAACGAAGCGAATCTCCAAGAAAGAATATAAATAGGAATCCTATCACTTCATCTGCCCTGTTCCACATATATTCTATTGTCTATCTGCAGCAGCGCACACAAACAAGTACACTTATGCACCAAAGGGACTTTTCTTTCCGCCGAACATACAAAATGCCATGTAACCTTCCTTTTAGTTGTTGTGATATACTGGAAATGGCCATCGTTTTGCCTTGCATAATGCATAATGTAATGGAAATATCGTAAACCGTCTGAACACTGCATTGAACACTTCCAATTCAACTTCCAGCTGAATCACATCTGCACACATTCAAACTTTATACGTAACCACCGTTGTCGTGTAGGTAGACAGCCATATTTCCAACAGCTAGCAGAACCTTGTGTATTCGGGAGAACCAATGCAGCAGTGAAGTGAGGGAAGAGAGAGAGAGAGAGAGAGAAGCTCCACAAAACTCACTCAAAAAAGGAGCGATCCCAAACGGTGTACCTACACACCATATCACCATTACACACAGGGACTTACTAAAGAGGAACTCTCACCAGTGGATGGATCTACCGAATGGAGAGAGAAAGCTAAAGACTCTGTTCATATTAGTTCAGCGTAAATGACCCTCTAGATTTATTACATTGTGTGAATTCGACTCACACTCACTGAATAGTTAGACAGATCGGTTTCGAATAGAGAAAATAGTTTGCATTCATGATATTATTATCCGGACTTCTCCGCCTTTGCTTAGCCCTTCCCTTCTTTTTTTTCTCTGGGATATAATGCAGAGCTTAAGTGAAAGAGAGTTCGAATGACCGAACACTAAGTAATAAATGGTGCTAATTTCCGATAGGATGACTCATTTATTTATTTAGTTACTCGATTAGCTTCCTCCATAGCTTATATATCACCACTTACTTATTAGAGTTCAAACTTCTGATCAAAATCTGTCCTGTCCTCCTCAAGTCAAGTTCCCATATTCTGCTTCCTTATTTCTTTTCACGAGTTATTTTACAGCACTTGAACGTCTTCTAATAATTGATTTAGAAGATGAAGTACCACTTCTGAACACATACTCATCTTTTATGTTACACTCATAAAATATGTTATTTAGAACGATTTACCGAAAGAAAAAGAAATGCTAGTTATTAGAGGATTAAATCAACACAATCTGTACAAATTAGGCTCGAGTGAATAATGTACATTCCCTTATTTATGAACAAATAAATATATTGCATGTGTGAACCCATGAAGTGCATTAAGCTGAAGTTTTTGCATGCGTAAAAATACACATGCGTCACACATATATGAATATATGCTTCCTCGTATTTGTGTGTGGCCAGATTTTTGATAGATTAAGCACACGTAACAACACAGCCAAAGCTTGTTATTGCGTGGAGTGATTTTTGGTCTACAGGTATAGAAGGTAACAGGTAGGGTATCAGTAGAGAAAAGCGGGCACACTTGCCCCCAATTAGAGAGTCAATTTTATCTGGCTTGATTCATAGCCTCTGCTCGGTTCACATTTCCACATACTCGGTACAGAATACATGTACACTAAAACCTTAACTGTTGTGCGGGTGAATTTTGTCTCAGCTAGCAAAGCGAGCGTGCATAGACACATGCTCAACTACAAGAATCCCTATACGAGTCCTAGGATTGCAGCTCATTCAGGTGTAAACCCTAATTATGTCCATCCGCATTCATCAAGCGTCCAAACAATTTTATGAAGCACAAATCAAGTCAAGTCAATGAATCTATGTGTCTATTTCAAGAATATTATTTTGTTATTTGGTATATTCAAGTCGTTTGTGAACGGACAGTGAATCAGTGAATTCTCCCTGAATTATCAAGAGTATGTTATTTGCAAGTAATCTAGAAAAATATAGTTGAAGATACAAAGAATCTCCTATTGAATGCAGAATCATAATGACCTTATGACAGTGTTTTATCAGTGCGTCTGGAATCTCCTCAGGCAATACACAATGAATCGTAATAAAATAAAGATAACTTCATAATGCGCTACATCAAAACTATTCAATAGTGTTTTTTGTTATTGTAATCTCTGAAACGGATACCAATAATATATCTAATAATATCTATTTTCGTTTGGGTATCCTTAGGATGGAATTTGTTCAATCACGCCAACTTACTTGGATGACTAGCCACGAAAACGTTGTGTAATCACAAAATAAAACAGTTCAATACAGATCTGAAACATATATCCCAGTTGTCCCCTTGTACACCATATCGATCGTAACTGTCGTACAGTCGTATTTCAAGCCGTATTTGATTTTATGTTTCTTACGATATACTATACGCACTGCAAGCAGTTTACAAATGAACGCTGACTCTGAATTCTATACACGAAATTAGTGAGGTTTGCTCAGTGATCCAACACACAGACACGTATGATGATAAATTTTGTTTCTTTCTGCCATTACAATTATTAGATGGAGCATTAAAATCCTGACTACAGATATGTGGGAATGCATGATTTTCTGCATATTTCTGCATACAACTAATTTGAATTTATGGTTAACCATGAATTTTTATTGCAATAAAAATTTTGAGCTGGTTTTCCTACTGAGTCATTGTTAGAAACACAGAATTTAAAACATTGATAAAGACGACATGTCATTATGTACTTAAAGTGTTGTACTCTACGGGCTCTAGTTGTTTTCAAATGTAGATACATTGAAGAGCAACACGTTTACTTTAAGTTCAAAAAACGTAGACGATACCTGCTGATACCTTATTAGCATTAGCACCAAGTCAAACAATTTACTAAATCAAGTAAAAAGTTTGCCAATGTTTTTCTACTTCCTTCTACAAGTGAAGTGCGTAATCTTGATTAACACACTACTACCTGGCTAGTGCATACTAACAATTGTAAATAAAAAAGCGAAAAACTGAGAGTGTCAAGTTTCAGGATCGAATCTGAGCTTGGTGCAGACAGAGAGAGAGAGCTCATCAACAACGAGCACCACCAATGCCATTCCCTCGCTCGTGCTCTCAGGGTCACTTTGATTGTCTAGTCAAACATTGCATACACGATGATTTCGTGTTTCTTCAAGTCATAAACTGTTAATTACCCATCATATTTTCTTCACATGCTCTACTCCGATCCTGTAATTGATAGACTAACAGAAGTTGAGTTTTCTTCCAGAAAACATCTGCTCCATCAGACAACTAATCATCACATCACAACATACTGGAGAACTAGTAATACTATTAATTAACTTGGCAAATTTGCATTCCTTGAAAAGTTACTTTTCAGAAAGGACAAGAGAATGCCATATGATACACAATTATTCATTCTTAGTGTATGTGTCATCTAAAAAAGCATATAATATAGATTTGCAAAAACAATTACAATGTAATGGGCGCAGCGAATGTTAAAATGTCGATTTCGTGTTCAAGTAAATTATAAAATGCGTACATCACACAACATGTAGTTCACTTTCTGCACGATGAAAATGTGGGGAAGGTGATACATCGACTGGTGGTGGCTGGGAGAGGAAACCCATTAATTTTCAATTAAAAGAGACACGAAGCACTTATACCTATGGTCCAAATTGTTATATAGCGGAGTGTAGAAAACCTTTCCCAACCATCAACAAAGTCCTTATTTAAGTCATCAGACCTTCTGTTCTTGACCAAAAAGTTGAAACCTGTAATCAACTTTCCCTGGCACATGAAACATATATGCCTACGTGTAGCAGCGATCAAAAACGGGAAGGTCTATCTTTGAAGTTTGTTTCGTATGCAAAATGTACATATCTTTCTGTACTTGCCCACACTTCTATGACTGTATAATCAATGCAATCTCTCCGAATAGAACCATCTCCCTCTGTGCCTATATGCATGAACGTGCACACTTTGTACACAACCCACAATAGTCCTGTGTACTTCTCAGTGTACAGATTTTTCAGCGAACAAGGGTTGCAGTTGTCTAACATGCCTAGTAAGATTTAATTCATGCACACGAGAGAGATTGAGCATATACCTTAAGTGCACATTTTGCAAGAAAATAAAGAATAAAAATGTGCCCTTCCTTCAAAGTACCCTAATATCATTTTGTATGTTAGAAATCAAATCTGCATTTAACTTTAAATTAGAGGGAACCCGTATCTCGTGCAGAATGTGCACTCCATTATCTCGACTTCGATAACGTTTTACGTTAAAACTGTTTTTAGATAAATGTCTCCTTGCTTAAACATTTCGGTTCAAGTTTGCCGTAATGTATACCTGGTTCTGCAAGTGATGAAGTATAGAACCGCGCGTATATCGCTTACTTAGCGTATTACAGCTTGAAAGGTTTTAATGGATTTTACCAACATGTCAGAAGAAAACTTTGTGATATACGGGAGAAAAGGCACACAAGGTATATATAGTATCGTTGCAGTATCACACACTTTGAAATGGAAAACTTATACAGGGGGTTGGCAAATCAGATTCTGGCACATTTGCCGTCACAACGATAAAATGACATTTTTGTGTCAATCACCGAAACAATGAGTCACTTTATGCGATTTTCTGTCAAGAGAGTGCAGTGAAAAGTGTACGTTACATTACAGTGTGACAATCGTTGAAGTGCTCAATTCTCGATTGGGAACATCACGACGACAAAAAAAATTGGTTTCACACAGGGTGTACAAATAAACGCGACAATGATCTAGTTGCTATCATATTATAAAGGCGAGAGAAATGTTTGATCATTCCGCAAGCATGAATGAATGGAACAGGGAAAAGTCACGGGGAGAGATGGTCTTCCTCATTTTATAGTTCAAGAGACTTATCACTATTTTCTCTCTCTCTCCTCGTTTTTCTCTCGTTGGGCAGAGAAGACGCGACGTAAAGTGGAAGTGAAGCAAAGAATGGTTCAAGCAGATTTCTCGATCTGAGAATGATAAATGCTCCAGCCACAGCCTCTCCCGCTTCAATCGACCAATAACTACTTAACTTTATATAGAATATATCATTTTCTTTTCTAAACTTTCCAACTTTTCCTTCAGTGCAACACAAAAACGAACCTCCTCTTCTTTCTTATTGAATGCAACTCTGTATGGTAGTAAGTAATATTTCCCCTGTCCTCTTGGAACAAATCATGCCTGAATTGTGGAGTATATATGCGAGTGAGGAATGCATAAGCGTCCGTATACGCACTACCTACGAACAAAAGTGAAAGCTGCTTATGAAAACCTTGCAGATATGTACATGGAGCTGCATTGGTGGCCGCGCTACTTGTAAATGTACACAACACAAAAGACAGTCATTCACTTTTTATATCGTGTCGTCTCTCTCCACTTTTCTCTGCGTTGACTATGACTTGTACAGCGTTGTTGTACTAGTAGCAGTTGGTTGCTCGGCTGCGAATATTTACTCAAACCCAAACTGGACTCAACAAGATGTTTCACAATTTTTTGGCAACTGAATCTGCCAACGAAGAAACAGAAGCCGTTTGAGTCTCGAAAATTCAACTGAACATATAAAATAGGAAAGCGCATTCAATTTCACAATAAAAAGGGAGAAAATGCACAAGGAGAGCCGCACGGAGTAAAATAGTGGCATAATGTACACGCTTCCCCTGTATTGTCCTCCTTTAGTCAGCTTTACTCATCTCTTCCTTTTTTTGTTTTGGAGGACACTCCAATCCTTCCTTCCACCCTCCTGGCAAGTGGAATAAATGCATGTGTAATAAAGTTTTCATGATACATTCTGATAATCTCCTCTAGTTTATGGAAGTAACGGATTTACCAGTCTTCAAAACTTCTTCGTTTTGTGTTCTCAGCTTTTCATGTGTTTATGAAATGTGAATGTTTTTCCACAATACTTCAATTAAACAATACACGAACTACCTTGTGCAATCAAATTCCATGTGGATGTTTCTGCGATCCCATCTGCAAGCATAATTGACATTTATCGGTCTCTCGGAAAACCATGACTCAACGATGGGTCACAAAGAATAGATGAATGCTTAAAGGAATTCAGAACAATGGGTTTTATAGTAAAGATGACTGAATCATTGACTGTTTGTCATACGCTTGTTTGTGCTTTATATATTGAGTACGTCTACGTATGTACATGTCTACAGGACGCATGATAAAAATACAATCCCTGATCATTACGGGTTCTTGATCAATTACGGATATTCGATTCGACAACGAAGATTCTTTATTTGTGATCACGCCACAACAGGAAAGCATATATGTGGTTCTTCAAAAATAACCGTAATGATGGAATATGTACAATATTACGTCAATATAGCTTAAGCAAAAGGAGATATGTAACAGACAGACGAAATATGTTTTTCAATTCAACAAAAGTCTTTGAGCCAAATTAACCTGACCAGCACACACCTTATATGAATGGACAAAATATCGGATTAGAAGCCAGAAAAGCTTGCATTTAATACACAACTTCTTTTCATCGTGAGCCCCACCAAAAAATTCTCTGAAATCTTTATTCTCTCTTCTTGTTCTAACTACGAATTTAACCAGTTGTAGACTTGTAATTTACAATTTTCTTTCAGCTGTTGATTCAATTTGTACAGCTTCCTCTACCTCACACATACTGGGAAGAAGCAAATGGAAAACAACGGAAATTGTTTAATACAGTCGTACAGTATGATTCCAGGAAAGGCACCTACCGCTTTCTTCTTATTAGAAGTGAAAAGATTGGAAAGCAAGCGACTTGAAGGGGAAAAAATCTTCCCATGCTACCAGCTAGAGCACTTTGTTGTATAGCACTTAGGGCATCAGGTGAAATCACTCGCATGTATATATGCATGTGTATGTCATCATTTCTCGTACATATTCATAGGTGAACATGCATAAATATAATGTCTACATTCCAATGAGTATCGCACATGTACAAAGGGCAAATGAAAAGAAGGACAAGGACTAAGGAAGGTAAAGACCGGAAAAATCAATGGTATGGTGCTATACTCGAGAGAAGTCTATACCAATATTAGGGAAGATCTTTGCACATTCCTTTCTTATTTTCTACATACATACATGAATGCACATCTTTCATGCATTTCCTTCTTACTGCGCTCTCACTCTCTCTCTCTCTGGTTTCCACCGTATATATCCAGTAGATTTTGTGTTGTTCCCAGCTCTAATGGTGCTCTATATGACAAGCAGACGGAGTCTTTATAATAACCAAATACTCACTAGTCAGTCACGACTCTGTACAGCTGAAGGAGGTCGGTTTATATGGGGAAGTGGAAGAATATGAATGTACGCAATGCAATAAGGCTATCTTTTTAGGATGCTTTGCTTTTCGCTGTGCCTTTTATTCCAATGTACATATATATGTACATACATACATATGGGCCATTTTATAATACTTCTTCGGTTGTATGCAGAAACCATAGGAAACGGTCGCGCTAGATACAGGGAAAATCTAACGCTTCCAGCCGAATAGAGAGAGTGAGAAACTAAGCATAAGCATAACACTGGCAGTTGGAGGAGAACTATAGTGCTAAGTTCACTCACTCACTAAGTTTCCATGTATTCAAGTTCCCCTCACTTGGCTTGCCATTGCCTTGGCTTTCCTCTCTCCTTTTCCCGTACAACTTGCTCCTATTTGCTTTAATACTGCACACTGAATGCTGCTCAGCTATGCTGTTATTACTATATTACCAAGCACTTCTCTCGTCCTTCGCTACTATGTACCACACACTACAGCTGCTGCAATGCCTTCAAACTATACATATATATATGTGCTTCTCTGCTTTATGTAGTGAAACACCGAAGTCATTTATACAACAGACGGATATAAAAGTATGTTTGTGCTATTTGAACCACCGAGTCTAACTGCTGCTGCTCCTATTTAGACCAAGATGAGTGAGAGTTCGTGTACGCTATGTATACACGAGGAAAAAAAGAAAGACTCAAAGACTGAAAGTGAACCCTGAGCTTATGTTTAGTGAAACATGAATGCTCTTCCATGCGATTCCTACTTACTTATTTCATACAGACTAAAGTTACGGAGGAGTCGTTAGAAAAGGGGAACATTCCCCTCCAGTTGCACTTTTGGTTCCCCCTTCGTTCGAAACAAATAGAAGAGGCAAATCAAAAAACATCACAAAAAGTGACATCAGAAAGCAATGGATGAATGGCTGCAACAATGGTGCAGAATGAAACCTTCATATTACAAGTTCTGTCACTGTTCTGCTTTCACTCCTATTCATATACGCACAATCTGTCATGTTCGTGGATTGCTCGAAAGGAATCGCTTAATTTATAATTCTTTTCATTAAGTCAAGCCAACTGGTCTTGTGGTCCTTGGGAGCATTAGAACACCATTACATACTCGAAGCAACGCATTCCTTTTCCATCTTGACCACTTGCTTCAGTTCTTTCTACGTTTGTCCTCATGTTCCAAACTTTGCTACACAACGAACGATAGGAATTAGATTTCCAGTTTATACGATTCCCACACTCAAAACTCCAGAAGACTCAAACGGAGGGAGAGTAGAGTAACCAAGAAAAATCGTCAAAGTGGTGAGCATCAAAGCTATCACCTAGTTGCAGAGTTCTTTCAACTTTTTTTTTGTTTTGTAGCAATATTGACACTTATGTGTATGTGTCGCTTCTTACCTAAAACCCGTAGTCGTTGGCTATTCATATTACACACAAGCAATGATAATGACTAGCCAAGTGAAGCGATCCAGTTTCACGAGCAGGTGAAGTAAAACTTTTGTTTCCAATTCCTATCAGGACTAAATGCAATCGTTACCGTTTCCAGTAATAGTAGAGCACCTTGTATAACATCACTTATAAGAGTAGGAGTTGTACGTACGTAAAATCTCATTCAATGCACCCACACCGAAACTCCGAAACTTTCTTCCGACATAGCTTCAATTGCCTAGCTCACAACTCCCTGACTCAGCTCAAATTAGGTAAAACAGAGAACCGAGAGAGAGTGGAGCAGAAAGAAGCATTGCCAGCGTACAGGAAAAACTATTGTAAAATATGAGCAATGACGGAACTGCCATGTAGCTTTTGAGAAGAATAACGTCTCGTGGAGATGAAGTTAAGTTCAAAAGGGCACCATCCGGAACGTAACTTTATAACCGATAAACTACCACCGAGATCTTCACAGTGAATAGACTTGCTAAAGACATATGGTTTACACAACTGTAGACGACCATATAATCTCAGAGACGGGCAGCCCTGCAAGTCCTTTTACTTGGATGACAAAATACATTTATATAAAACTTCATAAAAAATACCCGCCACGGATGATACCTAATATTTCAGGCAAATAATACATATGCAAGTGTTTTCAGATTTATTTTATGCATTCCAATAGCCCTGCAATAGCCCAAATAAATGGGCTCAGTGGCTGGGCGATAACTATTAATGTTAACGTTCCTACCCAGAAATACAAAATACATTCCAAATTATAACCTTCAACGATTTCATTAAATAAGGACGACATTGTACTACGATTTTCATCGATTGGAACGGCAGTGCAAGGATTATCGGGGAAACATAACAGATGCATTTTTCGTATCCTTTTTCCCTGCCTGACTTGGCACAATCCGTTCACAAAAGTTCCCCAACAAACTTTTTTTTGAGCAGGTACATACCAAGACATAACACAATTTCAAGAACTTCAAATGTTATTAAAAAAGAACCTAGTTAGACGTATGCATCAAGAAAGCGCAACGAAAGAGTAAAACAACTGACAACACTACCGCCTCGAACTAAATAGTTTGAATGTGGCTACACAAAGTACAAAAAATGCTAGGCTCGTACATGACTTACACAAGCACGTAACTCACCATGCTATATACCACCTCTACAAAAAGCTTTTATATAGAGAAAGAGAACATATAAACTTTTTTTTGCTGTTGCCTCGAAAGGCAGTGGCAGTGGCACTAGCTGTTTATCGCGGAAGTCTGACGACAAGAAGGAGGACAGTGAGATACTGCAGAATGTACCTGCTGGAGCTTAATTTTGTGTCAAATTGAGTGATTCGTTCCCACCTTTTACACATATTTTTTGCACTTAAATGTTGATGCGGTGTGGGAATGTTTGGAGACTGTTCACAAACACTGAAAAACGGCTTATTACAAATTCACAACTTCGTTCCTTCCAGGCATTTGTTTTCACTATATATATGGAGAAGGGGATATTATTATAGGAATTGGTAGGTTTTATGCTTGTCGGCTCACTGTGAGCAGGGGCTGGAAGCACTTCAATGTTTCAAATGACAAACTAAATGGTCTGATTGAAAAATACTGATTGGAACTGGTCCATACGGGTGCTATATACAAATGAATGCACGCGTTGGAACTAAAGATATCAATCGTATTTCAACAATAATGTCCAATGTAATATATAAGAAGTTGCTTGCTATTGTATTTACTTTTTCAAAGCCATTCTAACCAATGCAACGAAGAGGAAAATATATAGTTATTGCTACTGTATCTGTATGCCATGTTGACTGTTCACATTTTTAGTGAAGCCCGTTGTCTTACTCAGCTTGCTAGGTTCTAAGGTTCTCAATATTGCCACCATTCCATACTTTTGTTAATTACGAATTCGTATAAAGCGTACTCCAACAATAAGATTAGTATCTGACTCGCACTTTTGTAATTGAATTCGGAATATAGAATCAGGTTGAAAATGGGCAGCGCTAACTAGGTTTATATTTTAAGAGCACCAACTCCCTGCTTCATGTGGTGGAAGTAAAAGCAAGTGTACAATCTTTCGAGTAAGGGTATAAATACTCGGCTTACATATACTACATGGTAGGTAGTACGTATATATACATACATCGGACCCAACTTAAAACTAGTTTTGACATGAAATGCAAATTACACATTTTGATGAATACGGGAAGGTGGTCAGCACACCATAATTAAATTATGTTTGCTTTCAGCAACTAATTTCCAGTACTTACTTGTCATAAATAAAGGGAGTAATCTATAAACCGCATTAGGAATTAGATATAATATTTTATATGTGAGATAGGCAACTCAATAAATTTAAGGGTTTTCAAGTAAAAGAAAATAAATTTCATTTGAAACCGTAGCTTTTGGAAAAGGTCTCCTGGTGAAATGAAACAGATCCCACTGTGAGAGTGATCGGTTAAATTAATGCTTCGATAGCCAAATTACTCACTAATTAGCGTAGGATAGCTAGGGCATTCACAAAATCCATGTAATGCCCTCTTCATTCTAGTCACCAAAAGCGTTGTTCTCAGGTCAGCTACACATATAATCACATTAGCCTAGATGTGAAGTGATTTAACGATAGGCAACTGGCAGCTGTTCCAGCACATTTGTAATATTACCACCTCGACTCAAAGGACGACCATTTAGAGACGGGCGAGCATATGAGAATAGAATAGAAATAATTTTTTACCATAAACATGCATCATTATCATCAAAACAACCGGAGATGGAAAAAGGCAGTTCATAGGCAGAAAACTTTTTTTTTGTCTAAGTTTGATCATTAATTTTTTAAAAGAATCAAATCTTGCACTCAAACTGCTGTATGACTGAATGTTTATGGGATTGCGAGGTTTAATGCACAGCTTTGTCCGCATATAAACGTAATGAATTAGGGAAGTAAAGAGGAAATTTAAGGAGAAAGGGAAAATGGGCAAGAGGAGAGCAGTTCAGGGTATATAGCGCTTGTGGCTCATGGAGTGAATATAAAATGGTATATGCATCTACACACGTATATCATATTATTATAGAGAGCGGATTCGTTATTGCAGATCGTGTCTCTCTTCGTGTATATACTTGTAGCACACACAAAGGCTGCATGCTATGCTCTCTTCCCTTCGCTTCTCTCTCTCTCTTCTCTCTCCTTGCACAAAAAGTCTTCTCTCAATATAGGTATTCCAGAGAAGACTTTGATAAAAGATATTAGGCGTTTGTGACGAGTGAGTGTAGGACGAGCGAGAGGGGAGTTTTTGCTGCTGTTGTTGAGCGAGACGAACCTCTAGGGATCTACACACCACCACCGTGTAATGTTTCTTTCCCCAAATGTTTCAGTTTTTATCACATGTGAGCTCAACCCCAAAGGACAGCCAGACATTTGGAGATAGGAAACAACTCAACAAAAAGATACAGTCTTGAGTTACACTCCGGGTCAAGGGAAAATTAACATTTTTTCAGACCATTTTTGGTAATTAAATATAAGAAATGAACTAGCTGTCATGTGTTAGTGAGATATCTGAATTAATAAAATATACATAAACACTTTTTTCTCCAAACAAATCTGACATTAGAGGAAGGAAACGGGTTGAGGTATTTACAATATCTGCTTCCATCAAAGATCTCTTTTCTTTCTTTCTCTCTCTCTCAGAATGCGTATAGCACACGTTGAATTCAGATGCCACCACAAAGACTGCACAGTAAAAAAAAGATTGAGAGTAAGTGAAGAGCGAGAAATAAAAAGAAAAGAAAGAAAATTTGGAATTCACATGTACGCGTCTATGTGTGTATCTTCAGTAATATTATTGTTATAAACTTTTTGTGTTATGTCATGAACGTTGAAGCGCGGTGTGTGCGATAGAATATAACTTTTTCTTTGAAGCCCACTATCTACAAGAGGCAACTTTCTAGTTAGAATGTGCCACACACAAGCTACACATATAGTAAAAATATATATGCACCAACAAGACTGTCCACAAGTGAACGAATTGCAGAGACATGGTTTGGTTTTGTTGAGCTATATGTATATACGTTCGCATAAAGCGGCAATGGGAATCTTAACGTTAGCATAAGCTTTTGCCGTCATACGATGATATCAAATCAGAAGGCAAACTAGTAGAGAGAAAAGTAGTAGTAATAGCAGCAGAAGTAGTGCTAGTGGAGTGACTGACTTAAAAGAGCCGTGTGACTGTTGTGTGTGTGTTGTGTTGTAAGAAGAACATACAACTCTCGGTAGGCAAGCAGGCATGCAACAAAAGCAATGCAAAAGAGAGCGATTCAACTACTCACAACACAACAACTCACACAATACAGAAAACTCGGAGATTATATAAAGGAGAAAAGAATTGGGTGCACGAGTGAGAGAGAGAAGAAGAACTGTAAGCAACATGAGAGGCTTTCGCTTGATGCGGTATTATACACAAGTATTGTTTAACAGCAGAAAAGCAGAAGGATCTTTAGGAATCCTACTTGCTGCTCTTCCGTCCTTGTCAAACTAAATCACAATTCAGCAAACCTAATGTATAACAGAGCAATTGTTCTAGATGTAGTTTTCAAGGGTTTCCCTACTTACTACTCTTGTGTGTGTGTTTTTCTATTTGTCTCGAGTGTAACTTACCTCCGGGTTTGTACTCGACTCCGTCGTTGAAACACAGATATTTGCAGTAGACCCCTTCCACGTCTCTCCATACTCGACCTTTGACAGGCTCTTTCTTTCCTTGAACGGGAATCACAACTTCTTCAAAGTTTTCAGTCTCTTCAGAGGAGCCTGCTGCCACACTAGAGTCCACTGTTGCCACTACTGTTGATGAGTTTGTTCCGGTTACATTCTTTGAAAATACTGCGACACTACTTCCACCTCCACCATTTGCTTCCTCTTTCGAGGCTGATGATGACGACGGCCCTACACTCGCACTGCTATTGTCAATAATGGGATCAACAGAGTCAGTCGCACCTTTGTCCGCAACTTGAGGAGTGTCTTTAGAATCACTTAAGGTATCACTGTGCTGGGAGACGAACGTGGAGGACTCATCCACACCTACAGATAACACCGGTGTCAGCGAAGAGCTATGAGAGGATTGGCTCGACGATGAGCCGTTGTTCACGTGCCGGCTCTGGTAATTGAAGCCACTAGTGCTGCTACTCGATGAGGAGCTATTATGCTTTTGATTCGGGCGAGGAGATGAGCTTACACTATTACCATTATTGCTACCACTAGAATTGGAATTGTCACGGATGGGTGTTGATGGAGCACTTCCACCACTTCTCTGTCGTTGCGACTGATTTGATAGCCCGGATGCATTGCTGCTTCCGGTTTGACTGTTGTTACTACCGTCCGCTCGTTGCAGACTTTGGAGACCTGCTGCTGGAGATGCACTAGCTACTGAACTCGACTTGCCAGGTTTTGCGCTACGCTCCTTCTCCGGAGCATCTTTTCCACCTGAAGTCTTCCTTTTTCTTTGGCTCGGAGTCGGCTCTCCATTTGCAGATGACTGAGCAGAAAGTGCAGCAGCAGCAGAAGCAGCAGTGGATCCTTTGGATTCCACAGTGCCTTTTGATTCCCTTCCTCGTTTTGGGCCAGGACTGGATTTTATGTTAGAAGTGGGAAATGTGTTATCGGATTTTCCAAAATTGTTTCCTGAGGCAGAGGATGAATTGCTGGCTTTTGCCTGCAATCTCCCTTGCAAATTTTGTCTGATATTTCCACTGTCTGCACCATTCCGACTGTTTCCACTACCACTTCCGGTGGCTGAATTATGATTGCCATTTTCGTTGCTGCTACTGTTGTAACTCGTTTCCTCCGAAGAGCCGGATGATTCTGTGATCATCCTGAACTCTTGATTTTCCCTTTTATCTGGATGAGATCAACCAGTCGTTACTCGTCGTACACCATCTCCAGCATATGAATGCCTGAAAGGGAAAAAATGTCATTTGGGTTAGCTTCGGTTACAGTTTAAAAGTGATTACTCACGAGTAATTATTTTATCTTCACAAAATGCATTATTCTTCAAGTTCACAGAACATCCATTATCTATTAGTATTTATATTTATCAAGCATCGTTCAAAAATTTTGGTCGGCATTGCCATTATTCACAGTGTATGATATATTATGTGCGTTCTTAGATTGCTACGCGGAGAGTATACATGCACTGTAAGGAATCCACAAGTATGGTTCAGTATATGCATAAAGTGAAACAGAAGAATCAATTCTTGTCTTTTGTCTGTTCGTGAGTTTACTTTAAAATTCATATGATTTAGGTTTGCCTTCGATCCACAGTGGTCAGATCAGAAACTTACTTTACTTTGATACGATGAATCTGAATATACATGCAAATGGATATCGAGTGTGAAATATTAAAAGGTAAGGTCCCATATAGTTTGCACAGAGCAAATAAAACAGTTTTATTAGATAGCTCTTTTTGACATCGATTATATGCTTTGCATACACATATACTTGTTCGAATTAAAAATAAAGAAAATCATGAAATATTTTCGTGTGCTAAAGGCCGTGTACTTAATGGCGAATGACACTACACAAGTGTGTGATTTGGATTTTGGTGATTAACACTTGCGGTATATGCAAACAAACTGTACGACAAGGACAAACGATCTAGTTAGTCGACAATAATACAAGAAGTTGTTATTATTAACTTCAGTAATTTGGCAAATAATTGAATCGTATTTCTTTCTCTTTCTATTTACACCGAAGAAAGGAAAATTCACACGCAAGCGAAAGTGTGCATGTGCATACGTACGTATATGTGCATTGTGAAATATATCACGTTATATTACTTTCACATACACGTATGTATGTAGCGCACATATTATGCCAGGTCGGTAAACGTGTAATTTGACAATGTGCAAATATATTTGCTCAAGAACATTCCTTAAAATCTTCACTAATCAATTGCATCTCGTGAATGCTAGTTGAATTCAATAAACATTTTTTTGAATGATACAAGTTTAAAGCTTCATTCGTAAATGCTATCAATCTTCGTTTATGTAAGACGTTCGAATAAGTGGTGCTGATGCGTGATTCAAACACAAGATATAAATAAGATATAATCTGACTGCGAGTCAAGTACGATAGACAAACATGCTATCTATACATATGTCTGCTGATGTGTCTGACTGAACCCACAAGCGTGTATGTATACTATCCCAATGAAAGTCAAATTAAGTCATTGTTTCACTAACAAGCTACAACCAAGAATAGCTCAGAGTTGTAAATGCCAAACCTGAACTGATATGATTTGATAATTACAATTTTAATTATGTACAATGAACCAGACTACTATATAATAAAATAATATGGTCAGAAAAATTCGAACCATCTTCAATATGGAGAGTAAAACCCAGGTGTTCCACAATCTTCGTAGTAAAAAGAATGCTAAACTTTTTTAATAGATATATGAAAACAACGAAGGAGCTTAATCTCCTCCTGCTGAGAATTTTTAACCTTTAGGCAGGTGCTGTTTAATATAAGTACTGTGTATGTGTAGCAACATGTTCTTCCTGAGAGGCGATCAGTTGTCGAATGATATATGCATGCTTGTGAGTGAGGGAGCTACATAAGCGACCACGAGAAGAGCGATGTTCCGCTTAAACCTCCTTTTTACAGGTATATTCCATTAGGGAACAACATACTCAAGTGATATATATAGTGGTGGACTTGAGCACACACACACACACAAACACTGCTCTGTAATAGCAGAGTAATAGTAGCTCTTTTGCTGCTGTCGACTCACTGAGAAAAGACAAGCGAGTGAGCGAGCAAAGAGGAGAGAGAGAGATAACAGGAAAACTTTTGGCATCATCTGCAGATAGATCGACACTGTGGTATTCTATTGATGTTGGCACAACCACACACTATCTTTCTCAAAATTACCTGCTTTCTTCTGCTGGCAACTGAAATATACCGTTCTCTCTTTACACAAAGCTTGATTACAAATTATTATGTCTGATCATTTTCCTTTATAATCTGAAGAATCCATTTTATTCGGTGTCATAACGTACTTTATGCAGCCGCTACTACTACTGCAACTAGAACGAGACTTTCAATTCCGAACTGAATCTCATTAAAAAAATCCCCAGATTTGTCGCACGGGGAAATGAGTGAGAGAAGAGCAAGTGAGAAGATGATGATGACTATAGCTTATTAGTGGAGAGGCAAGCTGAGAATAATTCCGAACCAATCAATATTTATCAATATCAATATGCATATGCACATATAAGTTGAAATAAAGGTTAGTGGCGAAACAAGTTCATAAATAATGAGTCAATCAATAGAAGAACGACTTTAGCAAAAATTGATAACGGTCGGATCTGGCGTGAGATCAACCAGATACTGTAATAATAAAATATGGTATTACTGCCCAAAAGGGTCTGCTGTCACATCAGCATCCTTTTTTCCCCTAATCCTAGCAAACGAACGAAGTGAAACAGCATAAGAGATAGGTTTTCTGCCTCGTGTGCTTTTGTCTACGTAGTCTAGTCGTGCAGTGCGTAGTAGTGTACCAGCTACTCAGTTATAAACTTTTTTTCTGTGGTCGTGCAGAAACAGAAGGAAACACGAAAACTATGTATTTTTGTATATACACATGAAACAGGTCCATAGTCCACATAATACACACACACTGGTAGATCACCCCACACAACATATAACATTACACTCACACACAGCACACATTAATTTTCAACGAGAGACGAGTGTGCATATACAGATGGACAGATGAGCGACTAATGCAAACGGAAAGTTAACATCAACTGCCACCACGCAGATATATGTGCATTCACATATTATAATGGTATATAATAATATAACTTTATAGCTAAAGGCATATGCGTGTGTAATGTGTGTCTGTCCCTATACCTAATATTCGTGCGTTTCGAAAGAAATTCAAACTTATGAATGCATCATTATTATAAGGCTTTGCGACATGTTGCTAAATTATTAGTAAGGTTGTGCATGTGTGTGGGTTTGTAGGAGCCTACACTTACACTGTGAGAAAAATAGTATTTTTTACCATTGACTTAGTTTGCCAAACGACCAGAAAGTGAATGAATGAGAGAGAAAAACTTTGTATCCAATTATGTATCACTGTATTAACACTAACAAAGCTGTTGGAATCATGTTTTACTATTAAGCTCTCAACACAGTAAAACAGTAAAACAAAAATCCTTTACTTTTACATGCACACAAGAATGCCAGCGTATTAGTATTACGCACGCAGAAAGGAGAAGTAAAGGAGTAGTGGAATGAAAGCAGGGAATAAAGGCTCACATAATGGTAAACATGTAAGATCTGCCAGGAAGATTGATAGCTTGGAAAATTAGAAAAGATTCCTTGATCCACAACTCACCAATAAAGAACCGTACTGATTTATATACGGCATTCACTGCACCATTACCTAAAAATGCTAAATCCCTCATGGGCTGGCCGAAGTATAGGAATACAATATCTTTTGCTCGAGTCAATTAAGAATGTACACAGTTGCAGGATTCGGTTGCATGCATCCCCACTATTGACTAAACCAATACTCTGTTTTATGCTGCTCTGGCGGGAGGAAAACAGTGAATGCTGATTCCTTCCGCTTTGGGGACGTGAGGAGAGAAACTTATAAGTTATCATACTTTATAACAAGTATCCCTATGATGACTAATGTGCTGCGAAAAAACATAACCTACGTTTATTGCACTGCACTATGCACTAGTGACATAAGCAGTCCTTCGGATAGGTAATACGAGTGATGCTACATGCTACTATAAATGAAATGTATGCTCCTCTTGTAGAGGCATCCTTAAATTACAACGTGCTTTCTACACGATCACTCATATTTACACTTTGTCCTGTTCAGTTTGTTCTCTGTTCTCTCTCAATGCTTTTATTGGGAGCTGGAATTCTTTGAATCTTCCCCACAATGGACCTTCTCCTTCACCATCTAGGCTTAGGCTAGCCACTTGCTTTCTCGCTTTTCACTAATATATGCTTAGGAATTGTAAATCTCAATTTGGACATGTCTGAATGGAAGTAAAAAAACTACACACTTCCGACATGTGTGACCTGTCGCACTGCACACTGCACCGTACAATTTCACATACACACACGAATCAACTCTATATAGCCAGCGATATGATGAGGTGTGGTGTCTTTTGAAGATACAATATTATTATACTCAATTCTGTCGATATCCATTTCAATTCCCTTTATGGCAATTCTTAGAATATAGTTATCCTTAATAACCCCGAGTTTGCCATTTTCCATGTGGAAATTATTTAACGCCGGAGCCACAGCAAAAGTTTGGACAACAGTTACACATGGTACGTATGTAACGCAAACGCCAAACAAAGGGTCTTCATTTAGAACTTTTGGTCTAAAGTATATAAACGTTCTTCAAACGGTTGACCTTTGTAATCACTAAAGACCCATTCATTAGACTATTTATTGGCATACACACGCTGTGAAAATTGCTTTTGCCGAATTGGATTCAAAAAACGAACGAAGAACTTATTAGTGGCCCAAAGTACTATACACATATGCTTATGCCGAAACACATCTAATCTACATGAAACAAACATTACGTTTGTTTATATTATTTAATTCACAGAAAGTGTACTCACAACATTTGTATTGTAGTCTCCTTCTTAATCATCTGCGGTGAACAAGAGGATTCAATTTATATCTTTGTTGTTTCTGTTCTCTTCCTTCGTCATTTAGAATACCACATTTCACATTAAACAGTCAATGTGAAATAAAATAATCCCAAATGCCTTAGTGAGTCAGAAACAGTTTAGCAATTCCCTTTTCTGTGTACGAACGAGCGACCGACATAAAAGTTGTTGAAGAAGTCATCATTCGTATCGTATCCTTATTCCTTCACTCCAACATATTATGTCAAAAATACCTAACGCGTCAGAAATTTTAACATTAATGCTTCACATGCGGGTTTTATTGACTTGTTGTGAAGTTTTAAAGAAACGCTGATAAGTAGTCAGCACAAGCTAGTCGACTCGTAATATGTCCTCTCCTTTCGTTTGTACATTACAACACGCACACATTCCGTGTGTGAAGAAGGGCAAGACCCGGATAACTTGACATGATGATACTTCCATGAAAGGGGATTTTCAACTTTACAAGAAGGGTCGTTTAGTCATTTGAACTTGCCTTCGTTTCCTTCATTCACACAATGCGTACCTCATTCTCTCGTACCATTGTACCTATACATCCACTTATAATGGCAGAGAGTTGTCTCTTCCACTATTCAATTTTATCAACTCTGTAGCAGACCTTGCTTATGTAAAGAAGGTTTTAGGCTTAGGGCCAGTAATTATCATATCTTTCCAATAGCTTTTCTTGTCTTGTGCTCTTTAAGAACCAATCATCCGTTTTCCAAAACTAATGTTTTCCTATGCTAACTAAGAAATACGGAAAAGTCATGGACATATTTCCACTAAGGAAGTTCAAAAGTGAAGACTGATAAATAACACAGCGAGAACATTTTATTCAAAGCATTTATTTTAAATGACAAAAAGGGATATGATATGGAATGAATACGCTACTCAACCTCAAATTTAGAAAGAAATAGATAAACTGAAAGGAGAACCAAAACCAAACTAAATTTTATCAGACTTGAAAAATTCTAAATTGTAATGCGAAAAGACACTGAAAACCTGGTTGGATTATGAATCAACAATTACTTAAGATTTGCTTAGTTCACCATCTTAGTGGTCCACTACATTTATATGCTCATCTACTGTGCAACATGTAATTTCTCCAGCTGCAATGTGGTTCTTCAAACCAAGAACCAAGCAAGTGAAAACGACCTCATTGCGAATAGAAACTACCAGATATATCGAGGCGTACACACGGTGTACCATACAAGTTCACAATGCTCACAGCACGTTCTTATTTGATGCATTTACAGTTATTTCGTCAATTCGTTCATCCCTGAATTGCGCAAGCAAAATAAACACTCACTCATATTGCATATAATTAACTCAAGTATTGTAGGTATCTTAAATTACATACACTTACAATAAATTACTCTACAATTTCATGGACTCGGCTGTAGTTCATATGCACTCAGAGAAATCTCCACACTTGAGTGAAAAATTAATCAATTGGAAGGGAATAATAGTGCGAAAAAGTGCAATCAGTAATGAAGGTTTGGCGATAACATCACAGCGGAAAACAATGGGGTTTTTGGTGGTGGTTAAAGTTAGCATCATCACAAGAAACATGAAAGAGAAACATAAAGAAAACGAGTGTTTCTTTTCTGCTTCAACATATCCACCACAGAGACTTCAGCCATCCCAAGTAAACTCACTGGCTGCTGCAAGCAAACCCGAGATTATGCTCTATCGGTGGTAACGAAGTAGAGTGGAATACAAAGTACGACATATGAAGAGCAAGAGAAGAGAACCGCTACAGCCACTACGAGAGAGAGAGAGAGACGCATGATGTGTTGATACCGCTTGGCTTGCACTACGTATGCTAGCACACATATCTGCATAAAAGGATCAAAATAAATGGCAAACTTTACAGGGCCATTAGGATACACATCAATTCAGTTAGATGCATCATATTGTGCACGGAAGCTAGCGAGACATCACATAATAATCGTTTATTACAGTTTTCTGGTAATACTACAACAAAAACCTATATAAGTCAAATGAAAGGGCAACTCCACTGCATCACATGAGCCAACAAAACGGCCTTTAGTGTAATCGCAGCTCTCTAAACATGACAGAGAGGTACAATGTTAACTTCTTGATTATCATTATCAGAAATATGTGAAGCAACTGTCTAACTGCATATCAAATATTGAGCTCTATTATACTCCTGTGAGACACATTACTCTGCCATCATCGCCATGTGCATTACTCACTCATTCCTTTCACGCAATAATGCTAACTCGGTATATACTTTATCTAACTCGCATTTACATCTGTGAACTGCAAACTGCTGTTCAATAAAAAAATGTGTGCAGGCTCGCAGAAAGAATTTTGTCTTAATACATTGGATGCGTGTGCGAAAACTGAGCTGCTCCCTTTGAGAGTGGCTGTTAGAGCTAGAGAGTCGTTTACCTGAATCCCAAGTTTATTAGTATTAGAGACATCCAGATTTTCACACAGTTTAGATTGCGATTCACTAGTAACACTCCAAATAATACTTGAAAATGTTCCCTAAACCCCTTGGATATTGCCTAGCTTTGGCTTTGGCTCTCTTCGTCTCGTTGGATGGGCTCATACATTCACAAAAAAATAAACTTATAAAATGTATATATTTCTGCGGCTAAGGAGAGCTCCTACATCAATCGTCTCGTATGGCTTGAATTATAACTTACATTACGCATAAAAAGCTTTCCCATGCATTTACCGTATGCTTTGCTTACACTACATTTGCTCTCCCACTTATAGAATGTACATTTTACATTATAAAACGAAACATAATGCATCCCAATCTAGAGATAATATAGATGCACTTAAATGCACGAATCTTATATGTATGTACAATTTTCTGTTGTGAATATGCTGCCTTAAAAGAGAAGTTCATCTCTCTTCGGTTCGTTTCTTCCTTGCAACACATACACTTCTCTCTCTCTCCGCTATGAAAGCATGCACATATACCTAATACCTCCATGATAATATATTATGGGGGAATCTTTCCACACACAGACAGATGTGTGCGTACTCTTCTGACTCTCTATAATACAGAGATATATACCCTGTGTAGGTGCAAATACATATTATGCATTTCGTTCGTGCACTACACACTACGCAACGTTCCCTCTCTGCATATATGTACGTATATCAACTACCAGTTACAAGTCTGTGAGAAGCAATACACCTTATACACACTATGCATCTCTGCGTGCATGTGAGCTGCGTATTAAGAGTTTGTCATATAACTATAGGAATCATTATCTGTATATAAATATATGATGTATGTACATACATACATGCCACAATAGAATGCGTATATCCATATCCGTATAAAGGAAAAGAATGTACCTATAAATATATAAGTATGTAGGCACGTCTGCAGTATCTGAAATTCACGGCTATATACGAGTGACGTGTTGTATTTGTACTTTATACGAGTACAATGACTAGGTCCTTTCGTATTTTCTCTTGCTCCCTAACCCTTCCATCTGAAGAATATTATGAAACATGAGGTTTTATCTCGCATCAAAATGTCTCTGAATGTTGAAGCTTATAAAGGCTGCCTCGCTTGACAAAAAAGTATATAGCCATGATCTCAGCTAAATAATAGGAATATCTGCTTTATTCCGTCAGTTTTATAGGGACTAACCATATTTCTTCTTCGTGCACGCATCCACATGCACTTCGTTATGCCATCCAAGGCCTTTCAATAATTTGAGAATAAAGGGAATTTAAAATGTTTAAGATGAGATGTAGGACAATTGTCTCTCTCCTCCTTGTGTACTTACTTACTTTACTCTGTCGGTAAATGGGTAGGTGCTTACTTGTCAAATAATCAAATGAATTCAAATGATAATAGATTAGCATCAGCAATTCACAGAAGAATTTTTGATACTCATCAGAACCTTTTCCCCAGATTGAAAAAATTAGATCCATCGTCGATCTTTCCTGTGTATTATAGTATATGTTCCTAATGAAGTTTGCAATTACTGATGCAAACACTTGTCAATATTTGAAAAGGAGTCAACAAAGAAACCCTCCCGTAAAACTTGTTACTCGGGGAAGGGATAAAAATGATGAAATGAGCGAGGTCCGTGCCATGAAGCATACGCACACGATAACATGTATGTTACTTAAAGACCGTGCTAGAGTTATTGACACCTTTTTGTAATTCCCATAAAATACGAATGCATCTTCACATCGATGACACGACACTACTCGAGACAAGACTGTAGCTATATTCACTGTGTACACTCTACGATACGGTCAATTACAATCTCTCTAGCTTCCCTAACATTGCATTGTGACAAACATTAACCTAACCTGGTCCTGATCTGACGCTCCCTTATGGTACATCTTGATGGTTTATTCATCGAATTAATATGTGCATGCTATGAACATGGCCATAATCTTCTCGTAAATTTTAGTTTGTTGATAAACTAGTTACAGTATTGTAATAAAATCAAACTAATAACTCAACTGAATCTCAATCAAACACCTCAAATAATACTCGTCCTCTAATAGTTGATAGAGTCTCTGAACGTGTGAAGTGAGCATGAGCACAGCATATGATGATTTGTGAAGGAATGTGTAATGAGTTAATAAATAGATGCAGTGAGTCATAATTGGATGACCACTTTACAACTTACTTTTTAGTTGAAAATCCTTCAGTGTCGTCTGTCACATTTACTCTTGTGTGCATGAGTACAGGACTAAGTCTAACGTTATAAATAAATGCTGTTTTATTCACTTATTTAAGCACACACCAAGAGTCTCGTATAGAATGACAGAATTCTAAACACCAAAATACACCAAGCAAGTATTTAACTCAAACAAAACAATCTAATATTGCGCTTCTGGGATTCCAATTTCTAACTTCAATATCGCTTCCGACAAAAGTTTCCCCGTATCACACAAGCACGTAACACTTCCCTTTGCTCTCTATAAGCGATCATATTTAAGCTCATGCACTCTATTCTTTCCTCGAAGCAAGCACGACGTCAGTCCAGTGGATATACATATAAATAGAAGTACGTGTACCTACATATCCCTACATAGCAGATTGATACTGTATAAAATACTACCAAAATATTAAATGGAGCTTTATAAACGACGTGGGTTGGGAGGCATGTATTCTTCTGAGAAGTACTCTGTGGATGAAATCAAAGGTGCAGGGAGAAATTGCTTGAAATCAACACTTGCTGTTGCTGTTAACTGTTAATGAAATAGTACACGAATAAAGAAATTATCCCTCGAAGTCGAACGTCGAACGATTTCCGTATAAACTTAAATATTTTTAAACGCTTGTTTTAGAACCACAATAATTGTTCCAAATCTATTCGATAGAGAATAAAGTACGGTGGATTCAAAAATTTAGCACACTGCTCACGTGCCTTTTTTGTGTGCTCATGTCTTGGTATTCGGTCCAGATGGATTGGATTATTAACATTTAGCACTGCAGCTAACAAGCTAATGCAGCTTCTAAATGATATATATTATGTGACCATTCACGTTTATATGGCTTACTCACTTACTAAATATTTCATTTAACATATTTATTAATATTATATATGTTATGTAACATATTAATATTTCGAAGCTGTCGGCAATTACAAAAGGATTCGTCCACTTCTTTAATTATAAAAGAAATGTCATACAATACTGTTTGGAAAGTTTCAGTTCAACATAAAAGGAATGTTACGAGTTTTGCATCATTGTGTCATTTTGTTCTGCACATTCACAAGGCACTTGGATTTTTGTTAAGAAATATCGACTGTCCAAAGAAAGCAAAATAAAAATAGGGATGTTTTGAATGTTTGCATTGACTGCGTCGCCATCGCCAGGCCATAGGTATAGATATACCACGAAAGTGAATACACTCCGAGTCTATTAGACTGAAATGAACGCAAACGATAACGGCATTCATAAATCCTTTTTCAGTATCTTATTATGTTTTTGCGACAAACAGTTAACCTTCGAACTTCGCCAATCAAATTATGTCGTCACCTACCTAACACATTGGTGAATTCAAACTTATTGACCATTTTAATCTTGGTTTAAAGGATTTGAATTGGGGTATAAATTTGTGACCACGACCTTAAACATAGTGTGGATCTACGGATGAATAAACATAACCTCACAATCAATGCAGTTTGTGATTAATGCATTGTGTAAAATTTAATGTCATGCCCATGGTTTAAATATGCTCAAATTCCAGGTTTATATTCCCCCTCGAAAATCAGTCTTTCCCCTTTATTCACCTAAAAAACTCACATGAAATTGAAAACACCATGCTATTTTCTTCCAGAACTCGATTATCCAAAGCTCATGCAGAGATTGCCAAAACCCACCATCAACTGAGCCCATGAACCATTCCTGCACAAGGCTTCGAGGCTATAGCTCTGCGGAATGTGACAAACAAACTACTCAAAAGTGTCAACTCCAAACCAACCGGTAGTCGTACTCTGTTGAGTTTTCCCTTGTGATATGTAAGATGCAAGAGCGATAAATCCACAATCCTTCAACACTTCACAATCATAATCGCACCAGATCAGATCAGTGACAAACGTTTTGGACATTTTCAAGAAATGCCCTTCATACTGTTTGCCCAACAATATTCAATGCCATTGCCCATTGTAACTACGCCTCGTTAACTTGAGGAGATGCATTTTAGTTGTGCATAAGTAAACTACAAGAGTTTAAGTTGTCATTTACCCTTGCCTTGTGAGTTTTGACAATTGAGCATATAGCTTATTTCTGGAGTTCGTGAGTAATAACTAATGAACTACTCTACTCAACTGTTCGTATCAGTTAATAAAACATTTGATGAGAACATGCCAAAATTTCTAATTGATGAACCTCACAAAGTATATGCATATATGATCATGATCGTACAAATGATGTGCAAATGGTTTGCCATCCTTGTTGAACTTAAAAGCTACTTAAGTCTAAATGAACATCCAAAATTCCGAAATATTTACCTGTTTTAATGGTCCAACAAAATCTCTCTCCAATGTAAAATTTGATACGTCACTTATGCACTTCAACGTCACTTTTGCAACTGTAATTTTTCAATAAAACTTTTTCCTCTGTGGAATGGAAGTAGATTCTCCCCCGGCAAGCGTTAGCTGGGAGTTGTTTTCGCGAACTGCTGATCTGTAACTTTCTGGCTTCACTCGTCAGTTAGAGAAATCCCGTTTCCAAAGAATAGAGAGAGAACCACCGGCACAGGATTTTCTTTTAGGTGGACTACACACTTCTTTTTGGTATACAAGGGGAATTTATCAAGTGTGCTGTCTTGCTAAAGGATGAATATCTCTATATTTTGTTACACATTCGCAGTCTGCCGACTCATCATAATATTCTCTCTCTCCACTCCACTCCACACACACGCGGATCTCAGCACACTACAAACTGTTTTTCTAATTTATACAGTTCCATGGCATGGATCGTGTGAATTTTTCATTGCCTTTTGCTCCTATCCAAAAAACTTCATCATGATCGTCTCCATGTGGTTTGGTTTGGTTATGATGTGTATCTTGGACTGGAGGAGTGTGCGCTCGGTTCCAACTTTTTGTGCAAAGTCGAGAAGAGACCTAGACCTACACCACCAAAGGGTTTTACTATTTGGAACATTTGCTTTAAAAACTTACATGCACACTTGGTGGCAGTATCAAATAATGTGCAAGCTTGTCGGGCCAAAGATCAGTGATGAACAAGAGCAAGGATCATCAAACGCTGAAGAAGAAGAAAAACTTCTTTTCTTACTCTCTCTCTCTCTCTATCCATTCACCACACAAGCACACACTTGTATAAA
The DNA here is from genome assembly GCA_034687055.1 of Heteromurus nitidus. Classification (NCBI taxonomy): domain Eukaryota; kingdom Metazoa; phylum Arthropoda; class Collembola; order Entomobryomorpha; family Entomobryidae; genus Heteromurus; species Heteromurus nitidus. Next base: position 72,274 of record JAQFZW010000006.1, on the reverse strand, counting down.
TCTTTTCTTCTTCTTCGCAAACACTTTTCCTCCTCCGACTTCCTCTTCAAAACAAAAAAAATATCTCTCTCCGAAAATGAAGGGGAAATGTGTGCGGATGACTGTTTCGTCACTTTTTCACCTTTTTTTACATGCCTTCGTTGATGGCTGATGGTCGTCTACTTATCGTTGCAATTACAATTTTGATGAGATCAATCCAAGGTTGTAAATTTGTGGAAGCTTTTCACTGAAAAAAAACTATTTTCTTCTTCGTCTTCCTTTTATCACTCTTCAGTTCAGACAAAGTTATAGGAACAATGGTTTCAGAGGAAATGTTTCCCTGTAGCTTTTTCTCGCTACATAATATCAGGATAAAAAATTGTGTGGTGTGTGTGTGTGTGCGCTATTCGTATATATTCTTGAAAGAAAATGAAAAGCAAGAGCTGTGTATGGGCAGCGACCAGCCTCTCTCACGACAAGGTACCTTCTGCTGAGTGCGTTATAGCTGAAGCCGAGTTACACACTTCACTTGACTTTTTTTTTCTCTCTGCCACTCTGCCTATTGCGAGCTGCAGCTGCTGTTGTGGTTCAGGTTCATATTCTCTCTGCCTCGGCTTTTATGTATCAAACAACGTGTATGTGTATGTATGCTGAGGCTATATGCTGTGAAGAGACGACTTGAAGCTTTCAATGTTATGCTGCCTTTACAATGCGTAGAGAGTGAGAGAGGCTCCCTTTTTCCTCTTGTGTATCAAATGTTATCTGTATCAACACTATCAAGCCCGCTGTATTATACGTGTCGACGTATCTCTCTCGTGTGGACTTTTCGTATGGTATAACGTTGTTATTACTGTTTCTCATAAAACTGATACGGTGTTCAGAGAGGAGGATAGTTGAGAAGAGAGTGTGTGTTGTTGCACTTCGCATCTTAAAGACTCTGGTTGGAATAAATACGTACGCATTTTTGCATAAAAGACGCACGTTTCTTTTTGTTCCTTGATGATCCCATTAATCAGCCTTCTCAACACTCACCCTCTCTTGCCTTTGCAAGTTAGCCCATATAGCATTTAAGCATAGAAGAAGCGGCGTGCTGCTGATGACAGAGCAAACACTGCAGAATAATATAAAACGAGTAATCACCAAAAAATATTTCACAATCAACAATTGTATGTGTTAGTTTTTACTGTTTCCACCTGATTTGCTGATGGATATTTACGCGTACTGAAATTCTGAAAAAACTAACTTTACAAAAGAGAGAGAGAGAGAGAGAGAGAGAGAGGCATACTATAACTGGGATGTATTAAGGGTTGAGAGGGTAGTAGCAATCACTCATTCAAAAACGTTTTTTGGCATTCATTACTCATGCTAATTCTATGAAAGTAATTGAAGTTCACTGGTTTCATTATATGATTGCTCCCTTCGATGGCAATTAATGGAGGAACCTATTTTTATTCGCAATTAGTAATTTAACTAGATATAACTGATGATTTGAATGGCGACAATTGTGCAAAGTGGAAGCATCAAGCATAAGAAATAGGTATGTAGCTTCCTGCAATTGCCTTATTGATGAGTAAATTGAAAAATACAAGTCAGCTTTTGCAATTGAAAAAGTGTGCACTACAATCCAATTTGAATCTATGCCCATACTGCTACAAGCAAGCAAACGTCATAAATGTTATATGAATAAATAAGAATATGTAATATTATCATCTATAACCAAAAGACGCTATTGAGTATAGTCGTATAATACATAATATGCAAAAAAAATTACAGGATGTTCCGTTCGTGCGTGTTCAGGATTCGAGTCGAGATTCTTCAGCCAAACAACATGGATGCTGAACTTGTTTGCAATTTATGAAAATGCAGACGGTCAGTAATCAGGATTAGAAAAGTGATAACGTTACAGGAGATATGAGAAGAATGTTCTTCTGAGAGTTCGGCATGAGCAAATATGACTGTTGCGGGCACTTTTAGCAGCTCAAAGGAAAGGAGTAAAAATCAGGGCATGCATTTGAAGCTGAAACCGCGAGCACATTATTACTACGTCTTTATGATTTGACGATGGAGATGAGTTTAATGCTTCTAATCAGTTAATACTAAATGGGTTTAGGCCGGATTGTATCTTATGTCCTAGTCTTCATGTCGAATATGTAGCAAAATTGGAAATACGAGAGGAACTTCCAAAATTGAAAATAAGCCGGAACGATTTTTAACCCTTAAAACCTGCATCAATGTTGGGATTATAGATTCCTTGAAATTCATAGTAAAAAGCGCACTGGATATGCTCGTTAATGATGATACTTGCGATATATGCACAATAACTTTTTCTCTCGATATTTTAATTCAGGAACAATACATCTCAATTGAAGCACGAGTTAAATTGTCCGAAAAAAAATGTTTCAGTGTGACGCTGAGAAGGACAAGGTCCAAAAGAGTTGTAAGTTTTGTCCATTCCACCCTCTCATCTTATAGTGCTGACATATGTATGTGTATCCGTATACCTAATATTTCATCATGAATATTCCAATATTCGTGGAAATGAAGTTGTGTGTTCGGCGATGATAATATAGCAAATAAGCGAGAACATACAAAAAATTAAAAGTCGGAAGTTTGATATATTGACTTTACAAAACGAAACTTACTAATGGTTTTGGACACACAGCATGGGAATGGAAAATGAGTCGGCCTTTCCTGCGATGAAGTATGAACTTTATTATACTGCTGAGCAGCCGTGTGAGGGCTTGTGAGAGCAAAGACCAAAAAAGCAAGTTTAGCAAGCAAGTACGTATGTATGTATATGTGTGCATACAAAATATACCGAACGCGAAGCCAGGCAGTGAGTGGGCTCGTATCTCTATCGGTTGACTCTTGATCCAGAATCTAATATAGGTTGATGAACAGAAAACTTTATATGAAGAAATATGAAAAAGGAACCTTTTGAAGTAGAATTAAGTGGCGAATTGGTTTCTGTGAAAGCTTTCCTACCGAAATCTATATGCCTTGGTTTTTATTCTGAAAGTTTTCTAACGTTTTACATACGCAGCGTTTTTCTTCCTATGTGCCATGCATTTTTCGGTAAAATACTAAATATTATGCAGCCGTTGTCACTTTTAACTTGGTTATGGTTATAAGTACTTCAAAGAATACAAAGATATGTTATTGAGATTTTTAAGAATTAAGTGTGACAATTTTTTATAGAAATTTTTTGAGCAATTATTAGGAATACGAGTTTTTGTGGAATAATGTGATTTATCTCTTGAAGCGGTGCGGCACAACGCATAAGATGTCAGTCTTCTATTTCAGTCAAGTTACTCCATGGAAAACGTTTATACAGGATGTTTTGCTGCATATTGCAAGGTTGAAAGCTGCTTCTGCTACGCTGACAGACGCAGAGTTCGGTAGCTGTTCTCTGTAAGAGGTCTAATAAGCAATCACTAGGCATATACCTAACAAAGTTGCAAAGTCTTGTACGCTCTGTTTTGCTGCTGCGGCTGTATTATATACTACAGGGTAACAATCAACTTTTCTGGCTGTTGTATGCGAGAAAAGAACAGAAGCAACGAATTCTATTTCTTCATATTTCTTCAATGCTGCCTCGAGTTATGCTCAAAGTCTACTGACTCCTCCATGTCCCTTCCCAACTTCAATCGTAATGCTTCTCGCATTAGTCGCATTTTGTTCTGATGGTGAGTTGGACTGATGGGATGTGCTGTGTTGTTGCATACGCACGATCCTTTGTTTTCACGAGTTTCTCAAAAACTCTGTTTTCAACCAGAAGTTATGATGGGAGGTGTTGCTAATGATAATGTTGAGTCAAATTGAAAATAAATTTTATGTCATGTCATTGTTCGACCGATACAGTTATCACTTGCTTTTGATGAAGTTTCAGGATGAGACAAATCAAATTCTTTTCATACAGATATCAAATGATTCAAAGTCGCTTTTGCATATATGTAAGTATATCGCTATTGGTCGCTAGATACTCATGTTATCTGGGGAATATCGTACATGTGGATATGCATTTTCGTCATCACTATTAACATTCAGTTAACCAGACGTTGAAACTACAATAATTGCAATTGGAAACTATAGTTAGAAATGGCATATTTAGTTCATATTGCAAAATATGAATCACATATCACATATAAAGAAAACGTGTCAGATTAGATATTTTTGAATAGAGGATAAAGAGTTAAATCATATCATAGTTGACTGGGATTAAAGCTTGGATTATTGGACAAAGGGTGTGTGCATTGAATTTCAGACTTCATTCCGCAAAAACCCATATTTCATTTCATCCACAAAAATCTCACTTCGATATTTACAAGCACTGGCAACCATTTTCTAGTTCAGTTTTATCCAATTTTTTTTTTGACAATAATTCGAGTGTGATGTGTGATCATAGTCAATCTAGGAAAAGTGGTAGACATAAACACATTGGGGAGAATTGAAAAAAGATTTGTTACTGCATATATTCCAATTATCCTAAAATAATATATTCGAGTTTAAAATTGAGGTATTTTCGTTCATGTCATTATATGTATATGCTCTGGTATTTGAACCCGCCATGTCAATCATGTTATGTTGCATTTGTTTTGTTCAATTCGTCTGCAAACTTGTGTGTGCTTTCACCTTTTTGCACTTTTGCTATCTCGTGTGGAGGATTTACATTGGCAAGTATGCTGAAAATTTCAAAATTATGTTCATTAAAACACGTAGGAGAGTTTAAACTAAATGATTAATAAAGTAACCAACAAATAAGTTCATTAATTTCTAAATTTCACATAATAAACTATATTTCGCCGCAAATCAAGTCAATTTACAAATTTTTGACTTGTTGGTTACTTCGTAATTCAATGCTTTTATTTTCATGCGTGATCTGAAGCGTGTGGGTGACCTGAAAAAACTAGTATGAACTTTGATCTCTCTAGTGCCGATCTGATAACTTGCATACTTCAATGTGAAATTAAATTTAGAAGCAAGTTACCCACAATGAACGCCGTCCGCGGTGTCTAATAACTTGCGTAGTCACCACTCACCACTGTGATTTATAAGTAACTGTTATTCGTAGATTCAAAAATGGTAAATAGTTGTACAATCAAACTTCCAACCTCATAAAGTGTTAAAGTAAAGTGTGACCTCTTCATAAATCGCTTACTTTTATGTGCACAAAATTACACGACAGTTTTTGACTGATACACGCACTGGATGGAAGGAAATATGAGTGGACAGTAACGACAGCAAACAATCAAAATGCATAACCAAACATAATGAATTATTATAACATCTAACGGACACCATTTCGACATTTGGACCAAATGCTCCTTACGCAAATTTAATTTAATATAACTAGCAACATAATATGTTTATTGTAATCGTCTACTTTCGCGTTCGGTTATTCTGACAATACAGCATGTGAATGCCATAAATTACATTTCATCTTTACTTCAAAATTTAAACTAGGCTACTTTGCTGCTGTTTTCGCGTCGGAGTGATCTCTCCAAACTTTCCTTGGTGGCCTTACATTGAAAAGAAATCCCTTGTCACCCATTTCTGAATTAAAGCCGGTTTGATATTTTTGTCCTGGGATCTGCATAATAACAGAAAGATACGCAATGCATTACTTTCCAGTTTTTCGTTAAAATTACTCATATTGCATACATATTCTGTCAATTCACATTTTCGTATGCCAGCATCCAAGTAATATGATCTTCGCCAGGCACTAATAGAGCAGGAACATCATAAATAGGAGTGCATAAAATCCGACCAAATAGACAGTGGAGTCTGTTTGTGAATCTGTTGTATTTTGCACAGAAAATTCAAAATATGCAATTATTGAATTAATTATTCCAAATAATGACCATCAATGACAACTATTTGTCTAGTTCTTCAAAATCACGTACAGCCACCGCTTTTCCGACCACTGGGCATCTCTCTTATACCTCCAGTCCTCCATTTTCGGATCATGAATGTCAAATCTATCAAAATCAATTTTTTCGATGTCTTCAACGATAACTTCAGCTTCACCCGGGGACGACCAGTCGTACGCAAGCAATTCCGCATGTTCCGTGATACTTTTCAAATATTTATGCTTATAATTGTGTTCAAGTTTTTCCAGCATTTCTCTATTAAACACTTTTTCTTCCCCACGGCCTCTATTTTTCAGATTTGACTCCACAATCGACGGTGGTGCATCAAGATAGACTATTAAATTCGGCTTCATGAGCTCATCCATTACCCGATTTTGTACCTTATTATACATTTGGAGTCCTAAAATATCAAGATAATTATTTACACTTAGCTACACGCCTCATCTATCTAATGTCTGAATTAAACAATGTTTTTAACAAAACCTTTATCGGAAATGTAGCCCATATCATGGAGAGTATCGGCGAAAACACTATCGCTATACACACATCGATCCATTACAACACCTTGCCCGGTGTTCAGAACGTGAGCGAGTGCATCGCAGTACATGTGAAACTTTTGAAACCACAATAGATATTGTAGACGAATAGTCTTCGCACTCTTTGGATTCTGTAAGAAATACAAATCAATAAACATATTTTTTTCATATTACATCTAAATGATGATACACCACAAATGAATCGTTCACAATTACTGGCCCGCACCTTAATGAAATCCTTGTCATCGAAACTTGTGAGATGTGGTGGTAGTGCCTTATCCATATCTCGCAAATCATGACCATAGTCATTAATATAATGATTATTGGAGGTAATCATCGGGAAATATAGCATCTCCAACTCCTCCGCGAGTTTTTTTGCCACTGCCGTCTTCCCTATTGCCGGCGGGCCATCGACAACAATGACCTTGCTATTCGGTCCAATTCGCTTTGAAGTTCCATCGACCAAATAATATAGATTGCCATATCCTCTCTCTGTGCAAATTAATCATTTACATTGAAAGTGGAAGCGTGTTTGGCTTTCCGTACATTCAATAATTAATGCTAAATACTGCAAAATGTTTCTTTTCATCTTATTTTCACCTTAATTAATAACATTTGTTACCTTTGTATGGCCATGGCTTCGGTTTTTCCTCCACTTCCAGTCGGGATGCTCTACTAGTTATGTACGCAACAGTTATTTTGGAAACTGTTGGTGTTGACTGGGAAAACAATTGTTGTTTCGAACCAAGAACCCGAAGGCCAACTTTGCTCGCTAGCGCCATCCTGCACAGAGGGAACACACACAAAACATCCCAATTTTATCATCAACATTATTAGTTTCAATAATGTAGTAATTAGCTTTCACACCGGCGGTGAAGAAGACTAAACCCCTTTTATATTTACGGTCAATTAGTCTAAAATGCCCAATTTACATTGGTCTAATTCGAAAAAAGAGTGTGATGTTCTTACTCACCTGCAGCAAATTAGCATGCACTTAATTACTCCCGATCCCGTTCCAGTTACTCCTTGATTGAATAATTGTTCGGAAATTAACATATAGCAGAAGCAGCCAAAACCCAGCTGCTTTTGCTCCCAAAATATTTACACACAATTTCCCAAAGTAAAAGCGTGTTCAAACGAAGCGGTATGCATGCACGGCTGCTGTGGTACAACGAGCACCAAAGTACCAAACCTGTGACTTCGTTCCAACTTCTTTGTTCCTACAACTTGTGAGCGTCGGGCTTTATTTTGCATGGAATTTTTGGGTTAATTATTTTTTTTGTAATTAATCAAAATGATGTTGATGTTGCAGATGTTCCAGGCATGGACGAATTTTCTATTCAATAAATTTAATATTCTCCAATAAGTTATCATTTTTTGCGTTGCTTCCCTTATTCAAGATTTTATAGCATATTTATACTTACGAATAATGTTATGTTAATAGCATATTGTAAGATACTGTCGTGTGAGAGATGATTTCTGACAACTGGCAATCACAGACAGTGAACGATTTGGGCGGATATTTTCATAAAACAACTTAATTTTCTATCTGTCGCTAATGATCAAGCATTAAGCTATCTACAATCTAGGAAATTCGTTCTGATGCATTCTGACTCTAAAATACTGAAAGACAAAAGCGCAAATAAATATATTCGAAATCTTGATAGTTTTTAGCAAATCAACGTGTGGGAATACATCCACTAATCAAAGTAATTATATTTTTGCAAATATCACGTACCTGGAATGTGTACATAAAGGTCATTCAACAACATAATACGTCTCATTTGTTTGTTTGTACATGCACATATTGTAAAAAAAACATTTTTATATGCGTAGAAATATTGGTGCAAATGGCAAATACTTATACGAGGGCTGACAATGAATAATAGCTTCAAATTGATTCTGTGATTGACGCTGCTCGACAAAGGTTTTACTGGAAACAAAAATGGAGTGCGACTGTGCTAACGCACCAGCATATCCACCTTATCAAACTAGTAAGCACAAAAAATAGAATGAATCATCCCAAATAAATGTAAACTGATATCACATCACACCGCGCTAATGAATGGTATGCAATGATAATATAATACAATTTGGAATGAAGTGTTTGCACAAACATTTAACCGGACTTTTGCTGGTTTGTTTTATTTTATTGATGATATGATGGAAATAATGAAGAATAGGATTATCCTTTTATCTACTCTGCATCAACATTTCACTTTATGAGATCCATGATAAACAAAAGCTAAAAGTTGCTGACGTATTATATGTGAAGAATGCCTCAACGAAGTGAACTAATAATACAATACAGTACACTTACTGAATTGCTTGCACAATACAAGCACATATATCTGTTTTGCTCACATACACACGTTTCAAATGCCCAACAACATTGCGGCTAGCAATTAGAATTGAAACTTACTTGACAATAACTGCTAAAATACTGGGCTACTGGGCACCAAACTCACAAAGTTTCCCCCGCCTTTGTTGACTTTGTTCTTATTGGATTTAAAAGTAGCAATTTTTTTTGGCTAAAATTAGTTAATCCAACATGTTGTTGGCAACAAATACTACGGCTCAACTGATACAACTTCGGTTATTATTCGCAAATCTAGCAATCGTTGGAGAGACTGCATTATCTGCATATATTGTACCTCTTCAAGATGAACATCAGGTTAGCAAATCACATGAATTCCTTTCAAGTTCATAATTGTATCGTGACAGGGGTTGCAAGGCTGGATTTGAATAGTGTGTGAATGGTAGGAAATCTATATTTATTGTTCATCATTTCAGGGAACTAGAACGCCTGCATGTTCCGCTCGGTTAGCTTATATATCTGGTTTCACTGGCTCGTCTGGACATGCATTGATAACGAACACGGAAGCATTATTATGGACCGATGGTCGCTACTTCACTCAAGCAGGAGATGAACTGGATAATAACTGGACTCTAATGAAAGAAGGTTTTCCAAGATTATCATAACGCTTATTATTACCTGTTTAATGTCTATAATACGTACACAACTGGATTGATTTACATATCAGAAATATTCCTTTACCGTTGTAACTTACTTTCGTAGGTTTGCCTGGAACTCCTACCATGGAGCAATATCTTGCATCCGCTTTAGGTGCCGGAGCTGTAATTGGGGTGGATCCAGCCTTATACAGCAAGACCGCTTGGATTAGTATGGAGTCGAAATTACAAGGAGCTGGGCAGAATTTAAATGGTGTCAAAGAAAACTTAATTGATAATGTGTGGGGCGCTGAGAGACCAGAATGTCCGAAGGAGCCACTTATACAAATACCAGACAAGTATACTGGACTAAGATCACGACAAAAATTGGACGCAGTGAGGGTGGTCATGACTGGCAGTGGTGTGGAAGGGCTTGTTCTTAATCAGTTGGATGATATCGCATGTATGTTTGTAAGAAGCAGGGTTTTCTGTCACTGATAAATGCCATCAACAATGACATCTATTTTAATTCCCGAACTCTGTGGATTTCTTAATTTAAAGGGCTTCTGAATGTGCGCGGTTTCGATATCCCTTCTGCTGCTCTATTTCTTGGCTATGTCATTGTTAAGCAAGTAGGGTTCGAGGTTTTCGTTGATCCGGACAAAGTAAGTACTGAAATCCGAGACTCTATTGTCAGTGAAGACGGAGAACTTTACGATTACGGCGAGGTTAACCAGAGGCTTGAAAATTTGGTAAATAGTATTTAATTATATTTTTAACTTATGAATCCCGTTCCCTGCAGCCAATAATTTTTTTTACTTTTTTACCTTTTCATCAGGTCGGATCTATAACGGGCAAAATATGGCTAGATAAAACATGCAGCTACAGTCTTGTCAGTCTTGTACCTGAAGTCCGTCAGCATATTGCGTTATCTCCAGTCATACCAATGAAATCTGTAAAAAATCCTACAGAAATCAAGGGAGTTAAGGATGCGCTGATTCGTGATGCTGCAATTTTAGCACGCTTTTACTCGTGGGTGGAGACCAAAGTGCTAAATGGAGAAGTTGTCACTGAAGTTTCAGCATCCGACTATCTCATGTCTCTTCGGAGGTATTATTAATTTTAGAAGACATGTGTTAATAAAGAATTACAATTCCCGTATACATTCTCAATTAATAACTTTGTTGTGAGTTTATAGGGAGCATGAGCTTTTCCTGACAACAAGTTTCACTACTATCGCTGGAAGCGACTCAAATGGTGCAATTATTCACTATAGACCAACACAAGCGACTAATAAGCCTGTCACCAGAAACAGCATGTTTCTCCTTGACGCGGGTGCAGCATATATGTAAGAAATATTTCACTGTTATTAAACATGCCTAATTAATAACGATAAGAAAGTTAAAGGGACTGATGCAAGCTGAACTGTAATAAGTGCCCAAACGAAAGTATTATGTTATGGGGTATCATGAGACAAACTGTTAAAAACTATCAACGTTCACTAAAATACTGATAAATGTATACTTTTTAAGGGATGGGACAACAGATATAACGAGGACGTTCCACTATGGAACTCCGTCGGATTACCAGCGTGAATGTTACACACGAGTGTTGAAGGGACAAATCGCAGTGGCGCGTGCAAAATTCCCCATGTTCAGCAGAGGAAATAGGTTGGATACTTTTGCAAGGAAATTCTTGTGGGATATCGGTAAAATAAATCTTCGTCTTGAATTTTTCGGACCGATTTACAAATCTGCTCGATTAATATGTTGCATTTCCATAATATTTTAAGGCCTGGACTATTTACATGGAACCGGACATGGAATTGGAATCAATGTACATGAAGGCCCATCAAGAATAACTTATGATTATAATTTAGCCGTCGATGACCAGGGACTTCGGGAAAACATGCTGTCGTCAAATGGTTTGAAACATAATATTTCTTCAGTTTTATATGAACAGTAGTAGAGTGATCTATGGAGTCTTGACTCTTTGCAGTCTGTAAGCTCCGTCAGACCGACGTATGAAAATTCAAAATCTCAATACGATTCTTTTTGATTAAACAGAGCCTGGATATTATGAGGAAGGTGCATTCGGGATTCGACTGGAGAACATTGTGCGAATTGTGAATTCCACTGTTATGGGCATAAATGGCCTTCCTTTCCTGGAGATCGAGGATATGACATTTCTCCCTTATCAACATAAACTCATAAAGAAGGAACTCCTCACAAAGGCGGAGGTAAAATGAATCAAGTTCATGTTTTACAAAAAATATGACTACCCCAAATGTTTAAGTATTGAAACAATGAAAGTATTTGCTCAATTCGTGATTATGTTTAATCTAGATCGAATATTTGAACGAATATCAGCAAAAGTGTCGAGATATAGTGGGCGACTACGTACGACGGACGTATCCTGGTGATCCAGCTTATGATTGGATTATAAAGGAGACGCCACAGTTTGAGTGAAAACCCGATTCAACGTAGGACTTAACAAACTGAATACATAATAACGTCATATTTTAATGTTATACTCTTTAGCAGATTGTATATTATGTAAATTTATTTGTTCTGTTGGTGTTTGATAAATTATATCACAAAAGAGAAATCCATTGTGCGTTTTATTTTATTAATTTTTCAAATTACAAAAACAACATGATTCCGAGTATTCATTTTTACAAGTGTTCTCTGCCTACGTCATACCAATATGGTCATACCAGTGTATTGTTATTTAGGATTGGGATTAACTGCTTATCTTGCTTTAATTTTTCACACTGACTCGCCTGAATAGTATTAAAATGTCATTCTTCTTACTTGAAAATTATTCTAAAGTTCCATAATTGCACTGATGCTTATCATAAACCACAAAAAACCATCAATCTGAGCAGCATAAGAATGACAACTTAAGCATGCGTCGCAAAACTTTTGGGAATAATTTGAAGTGAATCATTGCATTCAAAACGAACAATTCCATTCTAGATTCTAAGTTCATATGTCCAAGGGTATCAGAAATGATTGATCTCCGAGTAAACACTTATTTTTGTAATTTTTCTATAGTTCATCACCGACACATTAGCTTGTTTTTTGAAGAGTAATTCCATTGGCATTTCCAAGAGATGTATAAGCAATTTAAAAAAAATATGTGTAATAATACTGATGACTGAATTTCATTTCTAAATCGGGTTTCCAAATGCGCGTATTATTCCTAAGTATGGTTATCGAATGAAATTATTGCGCATTTCCAAAGTGGTATACATGATTCATAATTAATAAAGCTGGTTAAATATAACCTTGATAAGCATTTCACACAAATATTTGCAACACTCATCTCTGAGACAATAAGTCGTCCGATAACAAAAAATAGTGCTTCGCTCCATTTGCGTTGCTGCAATCCACCATAAATACATATCCCAGTCACTCGCTGTTCGAGCTTAAGAGTGGTTATTAATCAAGCGAAATTTACTCGTCCCTAATTTTGTCTCAACTAAACCCCTGGTTTGAATAACGGCACAACCATGTATTTACCCTTAGCCGCAAATCATACGGCTATTCTACTCCAACTGCACGCTTTAATGAGTGCAGTAGATCTTAATCTAGATGCGTACATTGTTCCTGCAGGAGATGCACATTATGTAAGACAATAAGGAATTTAAATTTGCATTAAAGAGAGAGGTAAATATGCTTGTTTTCAATTTCAGACAGAATTCGTCGCAGACTGTCATCAGCGGCGAGCGTATATCACTGGATTTACTGGCTCTGCTGGAACGGCAATTGTAGGGCTACAGGAAGCTCTACTCTGGACTGACGGCAGGTACTTCTTGCAGGCAGAGCAACAACTTAACTCGACACTATGGACATTAATGAAAGATGGTACACATCCGAATTTATAACCAAGAGATGTTTTTTTTGTGTTTAAAGACAATCACACATCATTTTTGTACTTTTACAAGCTACTTATTATTAGGGCCAAATTTTTTAAATCCCATACATAGGTCAGCTTGGGACACCATCGCAAGCACAATGGCTCAAAGACAACTTACCTGCAAACGGACGCGTTGGTGTGGATCCAACCCTTTATTCTAAGCGACAATGGGATAGTTTGGAACAAGAGATGACATCAGCCGGCAAGACTCTTGTTGCAGTTGAGAATAACTTGGTAGATCCGATTTGGACGGATCGACCACCTTGTGGAAGTGATCCCGTAATTGAACTTGGGATGGAATTCTCTGGATTAAGTACAAAGGATAAATTAGCAAACGTCCGTAAAGAAATGGCGGATAATTCAGCATCTGCACTTATTGTCGCCGAATTAGATGAAGTTGCATGTAAGTTTATGCACGAAACTGTACTTCACCAACTCATACTTTACAGCATCACACAATAATTTGCTACATGCGTGTGTGCTTTCCTTTATTACGGCAATTGTATCTACTGAAACATCTTGTTATCAGAGTATGATTCATTGTAATCACATCACTCGTTATTTTTTAAAGGGTTGCTGAATCTTCGTGGTAAAGACATTCCTTACAGTTCCACTTTCTTCGCTTACGTGATCGTAACTGCCAGTGAATTCTACGTATTCATTAACCAAGCGCAACTTACTCCGGCCATCAGAGCCACACTGACCAGTAACGTTCCCGAAATTGACATACGGGACTATGACCAAGTTTTCGCGGTCTTGGAAGATGTTGTAAGTCAAGGAGTCTATATCAAAAGTGTGAAACTTTTGAAGATGGATAATGTATGTTTTTATAAACTTACTTTTGACCACCTAAGGTTTCCAGAACATCAGATAAGATTTGGTTCAATCAAAATGCAAATTATGCGTTGGTGGAACGTATACCTGCAACCAGACAACTCATGCAACTCACTCCAATTTCCATAATGAAAGCTACCAAAAATCCGACGGAAGTCGCTGGCTACAGGAAAGCGTTGATAAGAGATGCTGCAGCGTTGTGCGAATTTTTTGCATGGTTCGAGGAAGAAATGAACAAAGGAAGTGAAGTAACAGAAGTATCAGCTTCAGATAAGCTCTATTCTTTCCGAAGGTTCGAGACTCATAAGTAATCTAATGTCGGTGAATGCATCCATTCATTCAAGTCTGAAAAATAACCTCCACTTTATATATTTTTGATAAATAGTGAAAGAGAGAACTTCTTCGATGCCAGTTTCCATACTATTTCTGCCGCTGGAGAAAATGGAGCAGTAATCCATTACATGCCTACACCTGAAACAAGCAAAAAAATAAATTCAACTGACATGTATTTGCTTGACTCTGGAGGTCTCTACTTGTAAGGAATATATGATATATTTATAATAGCTTTTTCAGTGGTAATATGTTCTCCTCATAAAACTGTCACAATACAGAAAAGCACAACGAAATTCGTATTTTTTTGGTTAGTGACGGAACAACAGACATTACCAGAACAATACATTTAGGAACCCCTACTCCTCATCAGAAGGACTGCTATACTAGAGTGCTGAAAGGGCACATGGCTATAGCAAGAGCAATCTTTCCTTTCAAGACGGTAGGCAGCCGGATAGATAGCTTCGCGAGGCAATTCTTATGGGAGGTTGGTCTAGATTACAACCACGGAACGGGTATATTTTATTTTATACTTTATCAGGCTCTCTTGAAAATCCTTCGCCCTCTTCATTTAAGCAGAGTGTATTCGACTCTTTATATATTTATATGAAATTGTGCATGCAGGTCATGGGATTGGCAGTTTTCTCAATGTTCACGAAGGGCCCTTTTCTATTGGATCAGGGTACATCTCCTTAGATCCTGGATTACAAGAGAATTTCTTCACATCTAATGGTCCGTTTTTATTGAAATCTTTAAAATTGAAGTAGACATATATAAGCTTCCACATTTTAATTTTGAACATACATATTGGATGTAAATATTTACAGAGCCCGGATACTACGAAGATGGTGCTTTTGGCATTCGTCTGGAAAATCTTGTTCGCGTAAAGAATGTCACTCTCGATCACAACTTTCAAAATAGGGGCTACCTTGGCTTTGAGGACGTTACATTTCTTCCATACGAGCACAAACTCATTGATTTCTCTTTGCTGACGGAAGAGGAGGCAAGTTAACTTTTTTTTCCTTTCTCTTAAGTACATAAATCAAAATCAGAGTGTATATCACACGTCATGGTCAAACCTCATGTTGTGACAATAATGCATTTTCATTGCGCAGCTGGAGTATCTCAATAATTATCAAGTGCAAACAAGAAATATTATTGGTGGATACATTAGAGAAAATGGTATGAGCGAGGCAGCATACCAATGGATGTGGAAGTCGACTGTGCCTGTTACAGCGGATGGACCTGTGCAGGATAATAAAAGTGGTGGCGCGGATTGGAGAAGATTGGATTTCTTAATGTTCTTACTTCCTTCTTTAATGATTGTTAGGCACATGTAATGTGTGATAGTAACCTGTGGTTGTGATAAAAGTTAGCATGTTCAAAAATACACTTCAATAAACACTTAATGAATTTGGTGAAATTAGCCCGGTGCAATATATAATGCAATACATGGTGCATGTACATTTTTGTGTACGAATAAGAGTGCATTTCATTTTGGCTAATTCGTGTGCTTTCTTAGTCAGAGCATATTACGCTGATAATATTTACACAAACCTTTTGCTATTGCTCCACAAAGTCTGAGCAGTTTGAAGGTGAGTTGGAACTTATGAATGGTTCAGCTTAGGATTATTATGCATTTTCTGCTTCACGATCCTGCCTAATAACCGGTTTTCACCATTGAATGGGGCATCCTGAAAACTAGTGAAAACCATTAGCGTTTGTATTGCTTACCTTGACCCGATAAGATTCACTGGAAATTTTACAGTAAAAATAGATAGGTTCATTGGGCCATTAGGAAAGCGCATTGGGATCGGTATGTCCTGATTATCCTATAAACCATTAATCAAGTTTGCCGCATATACTGTGCATGCCTGATTTTAATTACTGTCCGAAACTCTTCATGCTGGCACGATGATCTTGAGCGAAAAGTGACTAACGAATTTTGTTGTGTAAGTCTCAACAAATATAGGTACGTGTATGAAGTACAATATCCATCCATCCATTGTATATACGAAATACGAGCCATGCCACTAATGATCTTGTTGTGAAAGATATAAATATGGGCAGTAAGCAGGAGAAAATGAATTGTCATTTGTTCTAGTGGAGATAAGCAGAATATGTCTAATAAAGCTGAAATGTATACAGGAGAGAGAACATGTTCCTTTGAGAGCGTATGTACATGTACATGCACATACGTAAATTTGCTCTCGATCCTTATGGATCCTGTAGATGTAACTGGGGGTGTGATAAGATCATCTAATTTACGTCCAGTCAGAGAGTTTCACAGGAAAATAAAGCAAGCTACTTTAAAGCGATAACGTAAAACATGTTTGTTACAGGATCTGACTCAATTTTACAACTTGAGTAAATAATATGCTCCATCCAAGTTCCAGGCGGCGGCTCATAAAAATTCTCCAGCAGGCTCATTCCAGTTCCCACGCTTTAACTGTTAACTGTGCGATTTGTACGCAGTCTTCATTCCACCAAGAGCCGTAAAGAAAATTCTGCAGTCTCGCAAAGTTTTTTTCTTCTCGTCATCATGAGGTCAGCAGCGACAGGGATCTTGTCTATAATTGCATTGCAATTTCAGTTTTCCTCAGAGCTGACTCTTGGGTTACCCGGCTTTTCTTGGGGGTGGGGAGGAGGAGCAGTTAGTAACTACACAAAAATGATAACCAATCCAGAAGTGATACGGAGATATAAATTAGACTGGCCATATCAACAGTGTAGTGGTGGGATGGAAGGTGTTATGACGAGACTCTTTGTCTCTCCGTGCGTCGGTAGTAATGGCAGGTGTAGCCTTATGCGGGGTGAAAATGTGACATTGGACTTGGAGTTTGTTTCCAACATCCCTGCACAAGCTTTAGTGGGATCATTGTCTGCCATTTTCACCAGATGGTTTTCGCCATTTGCTTTGGGAGATCCTGAGGTAACGGTTTTAATACGTTATTGCCAATCTACAGATACGACTTATTTAGCATGTTACCGCGTTGAGCTTAATTTTTGTGTTCATGAAAATTGACTTACGCTCTATCATCCAATTTTTATTGTGATTACAGGACCTTTGTAAATCCGACTTTATTACTTGTCCTATTCAACCCTTTGTTCCATACCGGTACCGAACGTCCATTTTAATACGGCCATCGTTTCCTATGTTGAGCCCTGACATTAAGGTTCTTATCAAAGGTGACAACGAGAGGGAGATCGCGTGTGCAATTGTGCCAATCACTATCATGGGTCCTGAACAGAGAGCCAATATTTCCAACGTCAACCCAGCCCAATAAACCGGACACACTTCTGTTCCAACTTCCAATCCAGTCAACTTTCTCCAGAATGACGCACAGACTAATTCTGCTCGGAATCACTTTCTAAATTATTGTTTACTTACTAGAAACACTCTTTTCTGTCGAAGGTCGTACTTTTTTGATAAGCATTTGTTGTAGTTAAAGAATAAAATATCACTTTCAGGACGGAAAATTCTTATTGCAGATGTACAGTTATGAAGTTAAACCAGAAGCTAGTTAATAAACGTGGGTTTTATTGCCCTTCCATATCATGTCAATAAAGAGAGTTTTGTCAATAAACATTTATATACCTATTTTATACTGTTCATATCAGCTAATTCATAAATATTCCTATCTAAAATTCATTAGTTTAAGCAATCAATTCCACTATCACTTAATGCTCTTTTTGTTAACTTTCCAACATAGTACTGTTCCCAATGTGAATAGAAAGGAAAGCATTACTTCTCACACTTCAGCATTGACTCATCAACTGGAGTATCGAATTGAGGTCAGGGCAAAGGGGTTGTATCCACAAATTATTCCAGGAATTTCATGAACTTTTAGTGACTTTTATTTCCTCTAGTACTTAACATGTTACACAAAACAATGCATGTTCTTTATCTCGGTGGGGTCATTTCAGCCTTAGTTTTCGGAATGGAATCTGAAAACGAGGGGCACGAATCTGACCCCTCACCAAGCACAGGTACATTCGTGTAGAAATTGTAGTATTTATAAGTTTTTATGTTGGCTGACCATTGAAAATTCCAACATGAATTACTTAGGCAGACAACACAGAAAAATTATGTGTAGAATATAACCAGAAATTCATTTTTGCAGCAAAGTGTCCAGCAGAAAGTTTCACATCAAATACATTCGGCGAATTCATTTTTCCTGAAGCAACCGCAACTGAAAAGGGAACAGAAGTGCGAATCGGATGTCCTCTTGGCTTTAGGGATGATGGGTTCACATATTTTGAAGGTGGAACGCCAGGGGTAAAAGATTCAAAAATTAACAACAGTGGTGCAATGCGAAAGTGTTTTAAGGTACCCAACGACAATGGGCAACCTAATGGACAATGGGAACCCAATATTGACAACATTGAAGTAAATTATTGCAGGGAACAGGTACTAAATCGCATAAATTATCGTTTCGTGCTCTCATTCACTGCACTTTCATTCATTAATTGAACTATTGTGTCCATTACCTTACGAATGTTTCCATTCCACCTTTAAGACAGCGGTGAGGTCTGAGGAATCGTTACTAAATTCACTGGAGACTGTCACCCCAAACAACTTCCGACAAATTTTGACGATACTGAACAGGCTTCTGCTTTACGCAGATAGGGACTACAGTTGCGCGAGTACCTTGGTTAATGGCATAGCTTATCTCCTAACGACACCAAAACTTCATGGAGAAGATGGACTTACTTCCGACGACAGGTTGCGCTTGCTTAGCATAATTCACAGCTACTCCACTGCTCTTACAAAAATCATGCCAACTGGAGTAAAGCTTCAAGTAGGAGACCAGGGGATTACGATTGAGAATGCGAAGTTTTCAAATTCGTACATAAAATCAGGCACTGACAAAGCATTCGCATTGAAACCATACTTCACCACTTTAAATTCTTCAGTTGAAGGAACCGTAGGGATCACTATTTCAGCGGAAGCTTTAGAAATGTCAATGGGACAAATGCAAGAGGCGCCCAAACTAAAAATCACTGTGTACAGCGACGACGTTATTAACGTTTGGAAAGAAACTCATCCGGCAACAACTACCACCACAATTGCATCGACTGTAAAACTGCCAGAGAACCCTGTTCCGTTATTACCTAGCTCTTCTACACCTACAAATTTGGATGAGCATTTAACCGAGCCATATCAAACTTGGGGATTGCTAGACATTGAATTGGATGGCGTTATTGAAAATTTAACGGCACCAATTGAACTAAAAATTTCTAATATTGACCTTCCCGACGGCTTTGGTCTATCGTGCGTGTACTGGGACGACAATGGTATTTCTATCCTCATACGAATGCTACATTATTGCTACATACGTGCTTTATTGAATTGAAGTTATAGCATAAAAAGAGAGGACAAAAGTTCAAATTAAAATTTTCTTTGCAAATTCAAGGAAACTCGTGGTCTACGGAAGGAGTTACAACGCTATTTTCAGAAGGCGATGATCAAGTAATTTGCAGGTCAACCCATCTTACAGCATTCTCTGCTCTCATTGAGCCACTTCCATTACCTTTTCCTGATGCCAAGTATGCTCCCATAAACAACTCCGTGCATGCCTACATCTTGTCAATCCTATCATCAATTGGATCTGTCTGTTCAATCATAGGACTTGGGCTTACTGTACTCACATACACCCTTTTCAGGTAAATCTGTGCTACAATTGGAGCACTTGAACAATGAACTGAGGGTGTGTAAAAGTTCTTGGCATTTAAATGTATTCCAGATCATTGAGACGAGAAAGATCCAACAGAATTTTGCTGAACCTCAGCTCATCCCTACTCCTGATGCATATCATGTCCATTAGTGCGAGTAGAAAATTATGGGATGGGCACTGTTTCGTACCGGCAGCGTCACTACATTATTTAGTGCTGACGTCATTGGCATGGATGATGGTTGAAGCAGTCCACATGTTTGAGCTTCTCATTTCCGTCTTTGTTCGTCCGGAGGATAAGTTTTTGCTGAAGAGATTCATCCTTGCTTGGGGTAACGTGCTTTATGCCAAGCGTAGCAGAATTTAATGTTAAAAAATAAACACTCAGAATAGTGCATATCAGTTTCAAAACCCGTCTTTAAAATGTACAGGTTTTCCACTGATCCTGGTTATTATCGGCACAGTTGTTGACACTGAAGTATACACGGCCGGAAGAGCGGACTTGTGCCTTATGAATGCACATAAGAACATAATTCTTTATTATGCAGCTTATATCGCTCCTATTTGTATTATGCTTCTGGTAAACTTGATCATTTTCTGCAAGATATTTCGGGTGCTCTACCAGCAAACTAAACGAACCAGAGGGAAAAGTGTGAATGCTAAAGGGATGATGCCAAAGTACCAATTTGTAAAAATTTCGCCATCACAAATCAAGGGCGCAACAACAGTTCTCGTATTACTTGGAATTGGATGGATTTTTGGGCTTCTTGCAATTGGACCGTTTGAGGTGTTTTTCAGATATCTGTACTGCGTCTGCAATGCGGGTCAAGGCGCCTTCATTTTCATCTTTCGCGTTCTCCTCAATCCTCATGTAATTCTTTAATGTACTTTTGCCAGCTTCATGATTAGAACTGAAAACCTGCGAGAACAAAAGTGGTCAAAATGTATATATTATTTCACTAGGCTTGCAAACAATGGAGGAGGGTGCTTTTGGGATTTTCCGCTGATGGTTCGCTGGACGTGTCCGTCACAACGAGTTCTACAACAGGAAGTGGATCAGGAGGAAATAACAAGCGAAAGAGTACCATACTTTCACCCAGCTTCATTTCTGCTGCAAATTCGGTTGAAAATTCCCTTACAGCTTCCAACCCTTTGTCTAACACACTTGCAACTACACTGGCTTCCATCATACGATCAGAGGATGAGAGAGCGGCTGCATGTACGGCGAATATGAATCATTGCATACTTGACGGCAGTATCAAGGAGAAGTAGTGTATTATTATTAGGTTGCTTATCATTATCATTCCTTTTCAATCCGGCCATTTGTAGATGAAGAATCCATAAATTATAAATATTTTATTCTTTCACTAATTACTAGCAGAAATACCTCTACAAGCACTACCTTTCACGTAATAAGTGTAATTTGTAAAGTGAATGTGATGAATTAAAATCATTATCTATGACAGCTCTAGAAACTTTTGCTTTCCCGAGAACACACAACGAGTCGTGGATTGGATCTGGATCCCTTGTATTTACATTCATACGATGGATTCATGGGAACATGTATCACTCATTGTCAATCCCATTTGCCATCATGCAGTAATAGTAATGCATGCTGGATTCCAGATTCTGGAGAAATATATTATGCTAATAAATCTGATAGGTGAATAATGAATAATATAGTATTTTATTTTTAAATTTTCATAATATGCACCTACGTCCGCTGCTGCACCACAACATTACGAGTCATGACATTGAAAATAGGATTGCAAATTCTAGGAATGACCATTATAACTGGTATCTTCAAGATTTACGACTTCAGGATTGAAAGAATGTGGTAAGAAATAGTCCAGAGTTCCATAACCGACCATTTTAGTTTCTGGGTTATATAGATATATTGGAATTCGAGAATTAAATTCCGCAATCATTTGCCGACATTGACCACATGGAGTGACGAGCTGGTTCTTGTTGACCCCTGAAACGGCGATTACTGAAAACTTCTTTTTTCCTTCGGAAACTGCCTTGAAAATCGCTGTCCTTTCCGCACAGTTTGTTAGTCCAAGAACAATGGATTCAACATTGCAACCAGTCACAATGCTTCCATCCTCACAACGTATTGCAGCTCCTACAGGAAAATTGCTATAAGGGCAATATGCTTTCTTCCTGGCTTCGGCACTTTTCTCAACAAGAATCCGAATGGAGTCATCTATAAAACAATGTATGCCCGCATACTTGGATAATAAGCTCTAATTGAATAGTTAAAATCGTAAAGTGTAAAAAAAATTGCTGGTAATATTTTTACCCAATTCGGACAAAGATTTTATTTCCATAATGGTCCAAAGATTCCAGTGCAATCAAACCAGATCAGCAACCGATTGTTTAAAGAAATTTTTTCCACTATAGTGTAGCGAGTGCTCACAGTTTGGAGCTCTTCGACAGAGTAAAATGACGAATTTATCCTTTTGCTCTTCAAAAACTTCCAAGGCACACTACTAAACGAAATGTATTTCGGAGACTACATAGTCACTATAGTGGATATACAGGTTACTGCTAAGTATTACGTGAAATACGTGTTAACCACAGCACAGACATTGACATGCCCCACTTCTCCAAGAAACTTGCCAGTCCTTATGTTCGTAATGATGTTAATCCTATATCACACATTATCGGAGGATTTAAATTTAGTATAACTGAAGGTTATTTAAAATAAACAAGATATATAATCAGAGTAATCACATACAAAATATTACATCAGCTATAATCTCACAGTGTTCCTACTTGGTAAAGCATGTCTGGTACTTTTCTCAGAAATAGGACCTCGTAGCAGCTTAAAAGCAATTTAGATGATACTATGTATGAAAACCTATTCCGCATAAAATAAAAAGGTGAGCTTACACAATAGTTAACGCAAATACTATGAAGATGTGTCACAAGAACAATCCAGAATGATATCTAGTAATAGGTGCTAATAGATATTGATTCTGTTGAGAATTGGTAAACTGACGATACGTAAACTGAGCCGTTCTCATCCGACATACTATGCAATGTAGTTGTGAA
The DNA here is from genome assembly GCA_034687055.1 of Heteromurus nitidus. Classification (NCBI taxonomy): domain Eukaryota; kingdom Metazoa; phylum Arthropoda; class Collembola; order Entomobryomorpha; family Entomobryidae; genus Heteromurus; species Heteromurus nitidus. The sequence continues at coordinate 49,120 of JAQFZW010000006.1, read as the reverse complement.
TTCATAAATAGTAAACTTCTGTAAGAAAATGTCTGGATAATTAACAAAAGCATTCATGTGATTTGTACCTAGGCAGACATGTCGTCCATAGACATCCACAGCATATGCAATGCATGGAGTAATTTAATGCGAACTTGTCCAGGATGTGAGTGGACAGGGACACAACACAGGTAAGGAATAGTGAATTAATCTTAATTGATGTCTTAATCTATAAGGACCTTCTGTATGACTCCAGGAAATAAGTGAATTGGTTCAGTGGTAAAGATCGAGAGATTGTCACCCTCAAAAGTCACAATGCAAATAAACCAACATAACACCAACATAGCTTGTTCGAGCTAGGTGGATAATTGCACAAATGCGATTTAATATAAATATTTAACTATCCACACAAATATAAATATACACAAGTTTACTTTTTCATTTCCAAAAAACAATTTGTAGGAAAATAATACTGAAATGCACTACATTACATATATTATGTGCATCTTGAATTTTATTCTCTTATACCGTCAGTGGTTATTCTATAATTAATTTTTGACGACACGCTAAATGACGACTTAACTATCTCTGCAACCCTGTATCGGAACTGATTGGCCCAAGACAAATTAATGCTTACATTGGGAAGGTGATGCCACGACTCCCCAAGAAATGGCACAAAATACTCATTTCCTGACGGCCCAAATCGAGTAGTTACATTATTTGTTACGACCACTGCGATTCCAAACCGCTCCGCTAAAAAATGTAAAATTTGACCGATTGTATAAAGTGGTTTGCTACGCTCCCAAAAACTACTTTCCTGCACATAAAACGGAAATGCTATGCTGTCAATTACAATTAACTTTATTTTCTTATTTCCCTCGATGTACTTCAGTAAGCCCAAAGCAATTTGCTCTAATTCCTCTAGGTTCCGAACCTTGATAACATTAATCCCAGCCAAGAGTTGACTTTCCGACAACTTTGGCCCACCTCCTTTGGAGAGTATTCTGTTGCAATGCGAAGAGAAGGCCTTCGCCATTTCTTTGACTCGCCCAAGAACAAAGCTATTCTCCGTGTCGATGAACAAAGCTTGAGATTCCTGACCTTGGAGGATGCGAGGAATTTGGACATTTAAACAAAGCTGGTAGCACATTGTTGTTTTCCCCAATCCATTGTCCCCAACAATTTCTGTTAGAACGCCTGGTTTTATTCCGCCATCCAGGATGTCATCAAATGCTTGCACAAATGTTGCAATAGGACGAAAGTCATTACTGTTTTCTCTCTCCAGGAGCTCTTTGGCAGATATTCCGTCGCTCATCTTCTCTTCTTGATGAGATGATATTGGCTTCGACCAGTCAGTTTACACCTCCGCTGAAAACCCTGGAAGTCCGTTTAACCTACTGCGACTTTTGTGTGGATTTCAAAAACTAACTTCAAAAGACTTTAAACTTTCATCCGGATCAACCCATTCCAGCCAGCGAATTTTCCAGTGTGCTTAGTGCTTGCACACATGTGCATGCAGTTGAGTGACAAGTTCCGTCAATGAGGAACAGCCGTTCGCGCTATTATCCCTTTTTACACCTCATTTCAGCTGATACTGGACGTACTGGAGTTGAGTTTGAGGTGAGACTCTATATATTTGTGGTGTGTCATAGTCATAGAAAGAGTTTTGTATCTAGTATCCAGCTCAGCTGCCAGGAAAAGTAGAAAACATTTCTCCAGAAAAAATCTTTATACACCACAAATCTCGAGACTGATTTTGAAAATTTGTGTTTGTTCTTTGATTGAATCCAGTGAATCCAGTCCAGTGTGAGTGACCTGAATAAACGTGCGTGAGAGTGTGGATAGTGTTTACGTATGTATATCGTGACGGTATCGTAATTATTGATGAGTTGTCATTAATAATCAAAAGTCAAGACGAGCACATACATCTTGAAGAAGGTAAGTAAGTGGTGCTTACAAATTACATTTCTTGTTCTCAAAAATAGGAGTGCAGAGAGAAAAATGTAAAAATGTGCACCAGTGGAAGTGCATTTTGCCATTTTTCAAAAATTGTGTGCATTTTTCACATTAATTTTCTCATCTGCACATTTAAATGAAATTTCAGTGGTTTAAATGAATAGTAAGTAATTAAATTTAAACGAGTATAATTATAGTTTGTTGTGTGCTGTTGATAATAAACATGGGTGGTCGAGGGTAAACTGTGCATCTTTGCAAGGTGATTTGCTCGATTCCCCAGCTTCAACAGGCGGATAAAAATACTCTTTTTTGTGAGAATCATCGTCTCTGAACCCTTGCTGAACTGAACACAAATCAAGAAGTTGCAGATGAAGGTGGTTATATGCATGCACACAACAGCACAGTACAGCTGTACACATTCAACATTACATGTATTTCGGTATACGAATTACGAATACGTAAGATTTCGCCTTCCTAAAAGTTGCAAATCATTCTTAGTGCATTTTGCAAATGTATGATCACAAGCTTCAAAAGCTATAGACCATTTTAGTCATTTTAAACACTAGATAAAATATAGTCTCAATTAAAATTTAAAATCTAAGATCATACAATTATTTGTGTGCACACAGCTAGTCGACACTCAGCTGACTGATTTTGACATTTGTGAGATTTGCAGTTGATTCTTGAATTGTGGCAATTGAAGAGGTGTGACACGGAATTGAGAGATTACTTATCAATTTAAATATAGGGATAGGTATGTTAAATGCATTTTAAGATAAGCCCATGAGGTCTTACGACAAATTCGTAACGCATGTGACAAATACTATACTATAGTCAGAGTTAGAATGATTTCAAAAGTGTCTAATGTTTTATTTGTGGTTTCATTTCAGAAGGTTCCAGGTGAGGTATACAACTCATAATCATAACAATACGTCTTAGTTTTCGCCCAGAAGAACAGAGTGTGAGCTTGACATACCACACATGCTGATAAGCTTCCTTCTTTCAGTAAACTGAACGGTCAACGGTGGGGGATCCTTGTGGACAATTAGGTGAGTAGTTAGGCTTACAGCTTAGTAGTTATGGCTGCTTGGCTGTTGTATGTTGAATGAGGCTCGAAGTAAAGTTTTTATGAGGTGTCGGGGTTGGTGATTTAGCACACCACTGACCACTAGCGTCAGTAGTGGTTAATGTGATTGCTGCAAATGAATGTCGTCTCTAAATTGTAAATTATAGTGTCTAAGAGAAAACTTACACTAACTTATTTTGTTGTTTCTACTCAAGGCATAATGCAGTCGAGTAGTTCTGGATCGCTGGCTAGTCAATCAAGTTCTAGTACACAAATTGCCGATATATCAGAAGGGGCTGTATTGGTTATACTCGAAAACATCCTTAATGTAAGATTAACTGGAGCAGTTACTGGCGATGGAGGAAATCTACCTCCATTGTTGGAGGGGGTGCGGGACCTTGTGGCATCCTGGTCTGAGGCGGAGATTTCCATAAATTTTGACGAATTAATTTCTACCAGCTTCTTGGAAATAATTAGCCGTCACGTCGATGGTTCTTTGCGTCATCCAAAGTACAACTCAGCTCCAACCAACAAACCAGTTGATGACATAGCGTTTCTCCTAACAGAATGGCTGTTAGAAAGTATAGATCGCTCATACTTAGAGGAAAGAAATCATCCGAAGGTAAGAAATTTGTGAAAAGCATTTGTAACAAAATAAATTGTGGAACAATGTTCGTAGCACTCACTACTAATTGCAAATTATGCCATTATCTTGATGCAGCGGAGTAGCACACCACGCGTAAGACAGCTCCTGAATGAAATTCGCTATCAAGCAACCATTCACATCGGGCTTGTGTTACAAGGTTCAGTGAATTTTGAATTTATTTTTAAAACTATAAGTTTGCAACGTATAACGTATTCGGTTCCTCATATTGATTATAATCTTATACAGGAGCATTTTGCGAAACTAAGTCTCATACTTCACCATTGTTAACTCCATTGTTGCAAGAAACGCTGCCGAGTGGTTTGCTCATTGATTTAACAACGCAGTATCACAATGATTGGTCTGTGTTCTCAAAAATATTTTCTCCATTGGTATGTGGTCTCTGGCAAAGAATGCGATCGGGTTCAATTCTCGACAACCGTCACAGAATGCCTCTAGTGGCTTTGCAGCTTTTGTGTGAAATCAAAGCTGTCTCCAAAAATGGGACAGGTGTTCGGCCATTTGCTCAACTCATCGTAGAGCAGGTATGCAATAAAACAGCAAAATTGTTAGGATTAAAAGTGTATCAATGGAAGATGTAGAATAAGCGTTAACACTTTGTCCTTTAGGAAAACTTCTGTCCAGTTCCAATCTCGCAAGCTGGAGGTCATGAACTATGTAGCAACGGGTATCTTGCGCCATTCTTTGCTGTATCGGTGTTATACGATGACGATAGAAAACTGGCAGAACAATTTTTCCCAGGAACTCCAAATGTAGACACATCTTCGAATGTTCCGTTGCAGATGGAACTTGAGTTCACAAGAGTAAGGAATATATTATTAGTCATTAATAAAACAATTACTAGTCAGTCAATGAGTACATTTTACAATTTTTTGTTATAGTCTACTCTCCACAAGGCAGTCCACGGAATATTAGCTAACCAGTCCAGTCGGGAAATATGTATTAAATTTTTTGCTGACGTATTTCGTCTAAACTCAAACAGGACCAAGATACAAAACGACCGCCGAGGAACTTGCTCGGATGGACCAATGCTTAATTACTTGTCCGTTTTTCAACTGCTGTCATTGAAAGTGAAATTGGACAAGATTGATCCATACTACCCATTTCATCCACAAAACGCTGTGGACCTTAAAAATGACACTAAAATTAAGTCTGACACAAAGGAACTGGAAGAATGGGTCGCGGATTTACGTGAGTTTTAAGTTTTAAAGGAAATCCTGTTTCATGTCGTGCAGAACATACGTATAATTTACTCTTTCCTCACATATTTTAGCCAAAAATGGTCACACATGGATTGAACCTAAATTCCCAACACATTGCTGGTTTTTGACGCTGCAGGCACACCACGTGGGTCTTATTCCAAGCCTAAGCAATTATCAGCGGTTACTTAAGCAAACCAGAGAGCTCCAGAAAATGGTATGGTGGTTATTGATAGCGAACCAGCCACAGTTCGCAAATACAATTTAAGTTTTCGGGTCACTTAAACGAAAATATATGGATAATTTTGAAATTGATTGTGTTATCCCAGGTGTCTGAATTGTCTTCTGAAGAGCAGCGATGGCAAAACGGTCCAAACGCAACAAGAAATGCTAGAATGTTAAAACGGTGGAAACACGAACTGAAGGTACCTTTTAATAATCTTAGGCATGAGGTACGGTATCGGATTGTTTTTTAATATGGCGAACGTCGATTGTTTAGATTTTGAACCAAACGAAGCAAAGCATGGATGTAATTATTCTTCACGAAGAGTTCATTAAACGATGCTTGAGCTTCTACTCATCTGTAGCAGAATACTTAAACAGTGTGATAATGCCTGGGCTTGGTGTTGGAGAATCACCAAATCTTCCTTTGACCAGTGAAGTTCCAGGGTTATTTGCAAACCTTCCAGAGTGGTATGTTGAGGACATTGCAGAATTTCTTCTGTTTGCATTGCAGTAAGTCTAATATATTCGTTTCTATTCGAATATTGTGATTTCATGGGGCGGGTTGGTGGTATTGTTTAAGTACTGACGATGAGTAATCTTTTAAACTTGTTCTAGATATTCTTCAGTTATAGTAGCGGAATCATTGGATAATTCAATTATCCTCTGGCTGTTAGTCATGCTATGTTCACCGAACTATATGCGTAATCCATATTTGGCCGCAAAATTGGTACGCAAAGTTACAAACTTATCACTTATGCAGTGTTCTATAATATTAACATTAAGTTTGCTATGTTTGAATTGGAATTACAGGTGGAAGTTTTATTCGTCATAAATCCCCAACTACAAGGTGGTCGTACAGAATTTCTTTATCGAAAAATTATGGCACATAGTATTGCTGAATTACATTTGCCATCATCGTTAATGAAATTTTACACTGATGTGGAAACAACTGGCGCTAGCTCTGAGTTTTACGAGAAATTTACAATCAGATACCATATAAGCATTATAATCAAGGCCATGTGGGAGAGTCCGATTCATCGGTAATATTATAAAGCTTCTGGATTTCGTATTTTTTACTGGCAGTTGATACTTTATTGCACGTAATTTTTATCTCACAGGATGTCTATTGTGAACGAATCAAAATCAGGAAAACAGTTCGTGAAATTTGTGAACATGTTGATGAATGATACCACCTTCCTTCTGGATGAAAGCCTTGATTCCTTGAAAGTACGCTGACTTGGGTTAATTTTCAAGGCGTTCCAGACTAAAGTTCTCAACTTGACAAGTTTATTTTGATTTTTTGCAGCGCATTCACGAGGTTCAAGAACAACAAAGGAACACGACGGAATGGGCATCGCTATCTGCAGAAACTCAGCAGAACCGCGTAAGGCAGCTACAAACAGACGAACGCAATTGTCGGTCATATTTAACTCTTGCCCGTGAAACTGTTGACATGTTCCACTACCTGACCGAAGGAATTAAGGAACCATTTCTTCGTCCAGAGTTGGCTGACAGATTGTCGGCAATGTTAAATTTTAACCTAACTCAACTTTGTGGATCAAAATGTAAAAATTTAAAAGTTCGAAACGCGGAAAAGTATAAGTGGGAGCCACGTCGTTTACTATCGCAATTAGTTGATATTTATCTACATTTGGATTGTGATACGTTTGCTGCCGCGCTAGCAGGAGATGAGGCAAGTATTTACAATTTTAAGCCCTAGTACTACATATTGTATCCAAAATATTTTATGAAAAAGTATAAAATATATATTTTTTAATTAATAGCGATCGTTTAAAAAAGAGTTATTCGAGGATGCTGCTACAATAATGGAAAAACATGGAATCAAAGGAGACACGCAACTTAATCAATTCCGATCCCTTGGACTGCGAGCTTACAATTTAGCAATACAAAACATGCGCCAAGAAACTGATTACAGTGATGCTCCTGAGGAATTTAGAGGTAATAAATCCAGATACCTGTGATGTGATGAATTGTAGACTTCATACTGATGTATGTTGAATTGCAACCTTGTTAATGGTTTTGCAGATCCATTAATGGACACCTTGATGGATGATCCAGTGGTACTGCCAAGTGGGAAAGTTATGGATAGGTCTGTTATTATGCGTCATTTGCTGAACTCAAATACAGATCCTTTTAATCGCCAACCGTTGTCCGAAGATATGCTTCAAGATGCTACCGAATTGAAACAAAGAATTCAAGAATGGAAAAATAAAAAACATACGTCAGCGTAGGCCTTAAAACTGGTTATTGTATAGTTTATTACATAAGAGAACCATTTATATATTTCCATAAAACAAGCTAGCCCGGTTACATCGGTTAAGTTACACATACTGTCCTCTCCATCTCAGTTCAGGTATCAAAATAACTAAAGTCAGAAATTTGTTAATAATTCAATAAGTACGAAGTTTGTTGTGGTATTTAGATTTTAGTCTTACCTAAATATGCCGCTTAGCCACTCCTGTATTTATTGTATATATAAAGTAATGTTAATTTCAACATTTGTTTGGGAACTCTGAACCAGATCTTTTATACGTCCTTTTCATTACTTGAGTAAATTTGATCCTACCACTAACTGATAGTCTAGATTTTAGAAATTACGTACATGTAAGGAAAATTTGAAAATATACATGTTATAAAGGCAATCAATTTTATTCTTACTGTATTCAAATTTAGTGAATTGTAAATGGACTGTTACACTACGTAATTTTTCCTACAATTCAGATGACATCTCTTTTGAAATGATTTAGTCACCCACCGCCAAAACTTCGTTAGCATTATACCATTTAATATGAAAACTTGTACACATCGCTGCGTTCTGGATTACATAGCCACGAATTCAAAGGGGTACATTCTACTACGAAGTGTTTTGCACGATTTTTGGACATTAAGTGTTAAGTATCTGGTTTTAGATGTGTTTCTCAAGGACGTTGAGGAATACCTACGATCTCCCTCGAGTTTTTAAGGGGAGGACGAGAAGATCGTGGCTGCAATTTTGCCTTTGGGCCTAAAGCGACTACTTCACTAAGACTTCTATTAAGTTTGAGTTTTAAAGGCACATTCTGATTCGGGACTGAATTAAGTGATTTTTTACACATTCGCTGCAAATGTAGATATTTCTTACCGATGGTTTGATGTTTTAACGGCAGTTGTTTTGGTTCGAATTTTTTATCCGCCTCGATCTCTTTGGTTTTCGAAGTACTGGCAGATGTGTATGGGAAACCTCTTTGAAACCGGTTGAAATTCCGGGACATTCTTTTCAGTTTACGGATTCCATTTTCATCGATCTTCCAGAAACCATCGTATGGCAACGTATTGCTCGTAGGAAGTGGCTCCGTACGTCCTTTTTCTGTTATTAAAGACGGTGAGCCAACTGGGACGCAATACGGATAGTGATTTTCAGGGTTCGGGAAGCAATCGTATTGCAACGTATTGGCATTGCCTGTAGGAAATGGCTCCATACTTCCATTTTTTGTACAAATATCTGTTGCTAAAGATGTTGAGCCAATTGGGATGCAAGACGGATCATGCTTTTCAACGTTGGGGGGCAATTGATAGACGAAGTAGGTTTTTAAATGGGCATATGGGCCCGGACCGCAGTTTGGTAAATGTACAGGAACTGTCCAATCGCATTCTGGTGGAGTGTAATTTCTCCCAGTACTTCTAAGGTGAGCTGGTAATAATGTTTGAGGAGGGGTCAAAGGCATTTGATTCCGAAAGGACACTTCTGAATCTGAAATGTAAGAACCTAAAGAATTCGGCCGGAGTACTTCGCCATATTCATGACCTTGATTTCCAGCACTTATTGGTGTTTGTAACAGTGGAAGAAAAGAAGGCATCTGTTCGCAGTCGATACGTCCCTCGGAGTCACTATTGTATGGATAAGTAACGGTGGAAGAGTTTTCGATTCTGTCTGCTTGATTTGTAAGCTTGTTATAGGCGTAGCGAACACCGTACTTGGATTGTCGATGTTCAGTCATGGAGCTAAAATAGTCTTCTCGTGTATCATGTCCTACTATGAGACATAGTAAATTGATAATTTGGGTTGTTTTTACACAATGCAAATTTTATTTTGATTGGTGAGGTTATGAGATTTTGTTGTTACCTACTTTCACTTTCAGATTCTGATCCCCCCTCTGGTTGTCCCAAGCCGTTCTTTGGTAGCTCATGTCCATGGAAGATATCAGGCATATTCCAGAAAGGTTGGCAAGTATTTCCTATTAAATCTGGAGATTGTGGTGCGGAAACAATTTCTCCGTCTACATGAAATTATAAATTGTAACAGGTACAGCTCCGTCCTTGACGTGTTAAAATGTATATGCATGTATTGTTATTTATCAAATCAAGTGAACTTGATTTTTAAGAGAAAGCAAGATCTACCTGAATATTCAGACTGTTGTGGTGTATTCTGAGAGCGTGCTTGCTGTTGTAAATCCCCTGAAATCTGAATTCCACTCTGAAAATTTGCCGTTTCTTGCGTCTTATCGTTACGTTCACATGGTTTGTCAAGTGTTTTTGATGATGGTGCTGATGCAGACTTTAATGCAATCTGTGAGCATTTCATTGGAATCGCTTTTCCCATGAAATTCCTCGCTTCCTTGTTATTCGTACTCTCCGTTAAGTCGATGAATTCTACAGAAGGTCCAGGATTAGTGAATTCTCGAGAGGCATTTCCATCACCAAATATATCAACATATTCAATCATTTGCTTAGACCGTTTGTCACGAATGTCACGATCTTTCCCATTTCTGGAGACAGTTCCACTGGCACTGGTCGTTGGCAAATGACTGATACCGTTTTCAGTGGGAATGTTTGTATTGACTGGGCTCATGTGTCTCTTTGTACTTCCTTTGTTCCACGACTGGTTACTATCGGGGATCTCGTCCTCATCCTGTGTGGAAGCACCAGAATTAGAAGCAATAACCTGCTCTCCGGATGAAGTCTCCATGTCGGATCCCCTGTTTGGAGAATTCGCTGCTGATGTAAAGGAAGCATTTATACTCTGGTAAGACGTGCTTCCATGATTTGTTGGTTCATTTACAGTTTTCATATTCGCATTTGTTGCAAGATTCTCCAGTTTGTCATGTATTGAGATACGAGCGTTATCATCGTGATCCATCAAAGTGACCACTTCTGGAGAAGCGTTATTCGTCCGTTTTGTGGCGGCTGAAATGCATGGGTTTGTATTCGGAGCAGCTTGGGACAATTTCAGATGAGAGCCTCCTCTACGGTATTTGGGTGTAGATTTTGCACACTTTGGGCTTGACATAATAGATGACACTAACGTAGGAGAATTACGCACGCGTGGCTTCGCTCTTTTACGAGTAGATTGCTTATTGTTAAGGGCAATCTTAAACAAAGGTTGACCATTGGGCAAGCTGACGATGGCTTGATTTTGAGTATCCTCCTCAACGGTCGTCTGAGGTACAGTATGACGATGTTCATCGCCCAGTTCTTCATTAAAATGTTGTATATGAGTACCCCCAGACATCAGCGCGTTGTGTCGGGTATTGAAGCGCAGTTCTGTTCGATTTTCTACTGGTGGTGGTCGATGGCCAATATCATATATACGACCGTTCATATCTGGAGGCTGATAAGGATTCCTTGATCCATTTCGAAAACCATCCAAATTCATATTTTCAAGTCTCGTGTCATATTGCCAGTTGGGTCGATAATAGTTGCTGTTGAGAAACTCAGCTTGTGAGTTAATTGTGCGGTTGGAGTTGGAACTGTATCGCTCAGACGGGCCAACGTGGCTTGTATGGCTGAACCGATTCCAGGAATTGCAAGCATTACGATCAGCCCCGAGAGGAGTCTGTGCAGTGACGATGGAGGAGTACGGACCATACTGCTGGCTTTGGTTAAGAATATGCGTCTGATGCATTGTTTCACAACTTGACTTTGAGTTGTAAGAGCGTTGTTGATTCGTATTGGATGGAACTGATACACGAGATGGGTCGTTACATAATGCATAATTCCGGTACATATTTTCATGTTTATTGGAAGCTTCATTGTATGAAAGACTGCTGCCCGAATTTGTCATGTATTTTTCGTTTAAAAAATTCCACTCGAACGAGCTCGGTCTTGTTTCGTTATAGACATTTCCGGTCGTGAAAGATGAGTGTGAGTATGCTCTCTGCTCATTCAATCCAGCGTTACCTTGTTTGCCGGTTTGACTTATCAAATCGGGTCTGTTAACTTCATAGTCAGCAGGAGGAGCTAGCACTCCAGAAGCCTTTGAGTGATCATCTCCAAGATGAATGACTGAGTAAGCGTTTCTCCATGCATCACTTACGTCTTTCGTGGTTTTGCTGCAGCTTTGTGGCAAATGGTCAGAAGAGCTTGGCTTCGAGCAATGAGATGAATTGTCTGAGTTTAGTTTGATATTCTCCATTGTTTTGCCTATGTTCATAATATTAATAAGCTCTACTTAATTCCACCTATTAAAGGTACATATTATTATGCAAAATTCCCTTTGACAAAATGAACTTCTACTTATTCTGGAAGAGGAATTAGTAGATTCGCACCTACCTGGCTCTAGTTGAAGCCTGGATAACACTAAGGTCTGTGGAACATCCTTTCGTGTAGCTGAAAACTGTATTGTTAAGGGCTAAGGGGTACTTGCAATAATACAAGATACTGATCTTGCCACTTTTCTTACTTAATTTTTGGTCAATTTATAAAGTCAGACTCAAATTAGCCCAAATTACTTATGTATTAAAATGCACTACCAATCAAAAGTTTCAACCATATTTAGAAATCGAGAACCACAATGCACTAAAATAATATGTTCGCGTTCTGGAAGTCGCTTGAGGTGTGCAAACCGCAGTTCTCAAGAGCTGGAACCAAATTGCATAACGTGAGCTGTGGACCTATTTGGTTTAATATTGAACACGTGTCAATTTGAGATTTCAATGGCTGCTCGCTTTTCTAAGAAAATGTACATATTCGTTAAAGTTCGGAGTCCCGTAGTTGAGCATTTTTCCGACGTGTCAACTTGAGACATCGAGCTCCCCTTTCGCAAATTCATTCAGTTAAAATCTACATAAAGGACATGTATATTTTGTTCGGTGATGTAGGTGAATCATTATTAAACTCACATATATTTCATTTCATAGTTTATTGTTCATTTCGCTTTATATACAAATTTAATGGTAATGAATGATGTCACGGAATATTTCTTCCTGTGGTACTCCAACTTTGATATACCTTGCATTGCAAAAACTTACAAGAAGAAGGCACATTTTTCGCATTTACCATCCATTACGATTGCCATTTCCCAAAACAAGGAGCAATTAGATATGGGCTGTTCCTGTTCGTACTTCAAATATAAAAAAAGTATTTAAATATACACTTCCTATCACGGTGCATGCGACAATTGCGACATCAACGTCTTAAAGTAAGACTGGACTACTAATGTTACATGCATTTCTTTATGTCCAACTACAAGTTATTCTTATAGTGGATGAATGTAACTTCAAACGCAGCTTGAAAAGCTTGAAATTGTATTGTAGACTATTGTAGAGCTGCAAACGAGCGCAATCGCAGGTCTCCACAAAACGTGTCTTTTTGCATGTATTCTTCTGTGTCAAAAACTTAATTATAACTATTTTATGGAAAAGGTTGTTTGGTTTGGTTGTGATTGTGATCGGCCAAAGATCTACTTTATCCATCATCTAGTATGTTTTTCCAATTTGGCGTGTAAAATGCCAAATGATGTCATGTTGTTGTTGAAACGTAGCCTTGTACCCTGCACCTTTCCCAATTTGCACACAATGCAATGCGCTCTGGAAGACTGCTCAGTGCCTCGTCACACCCGTCAGGCACCGAAACGTTGTTGTTTTCTAATATCATCATAAAAATAATATTTTGGAATGAGATTCTCGGAAGTGTGCCATTATCAGTCAGGAATGGCATTATCATACATTCTCCTGCGCATAAAGAGTGCACACGACACTACTTTCTTTTGCTCTCACCACGATGGCTCAGAGTGAATCCAGGCAATTCCGCAATTAGAAGAAGTTCACTGACATATTTATTTGCTACAAAAAGTGGACTCGCCATTATTTACAGTTGGATCTCATTCATAGGTGTCAGTCATTAATTCGCTTGATATTTGATCCACAACAGATAACAACATCGTCGCGAATTATACAAATCTATATGAATGATTCATGATGCGACTCGCATCATGCGAGCCATGAAACGCATGTTTAGTTGCAAAATATCCCAGTAGTCCCAGTAATTCCAGATTCCAGACCATACTAGCGTATTTTACATAATAAATAAAAACATCCAATTTCCGTGAAAAATCTGTTGATTTCCTGATGACCGTATCCTACATGTCGTCCGCCGTTGTGCTACTTAATTGCTTGTTTATTTTCAACAAATATCGTGTATGTTTATAAACCAGGAACAATTCATAACCATACTAGGCTAAAAGTACGACAGGTCACAACGTGATCAAATGGACAGATAAGCTTAATAAACTATTAAAGCATTATATTAATCACGGTATGTGTCACACCTGTGCTTCGTAACAACGTATCGGCAATAGTAGCAGGGAATTTCTTTTGCGAAATAAATGCTAATGTCAGTCTAAGTACAACGTAAAACGATATTACACGCTTGGGATGAATATGAATTCTTGCAAATCTTGTTATAATTGACAACAGCATTTATGGGCTCGTGTTTACGCAAACGGCAAAACCGGATATATATGGAATACTAGGAATGTACCTAAAATATTTGTCTGAGAAGGCGATTTATAAAAAAACATTTATAAATCTACCGAATAAATTGTTCAGACATAAAGCAAAGGTACAAATGGTGAATACTTTTAATATAAGTTGCGCCACTGCGTGAGACAGATTTTTCGCTCTGCTGAAACTCCTGACCTGGATTCTGGATAGCAATCCCTAACGAAGTTCTATTTTGACAATAATTATCAATCATGGACACTGACGGACATTCTCATTCTCCAGGATGCAAACATGATCATGTTCATGATCATGGTCACAGCCACGGCAAAGGAAGTGGGGGAAAAAGACTTTTATTCATGATGTTCTTCACGTTTTCGTACTTTGTAGTAGAAATTGTATTTGGCTACTTAACGTACTCAATGGCCCTTGTTGCGGACTCCTTTCACATGTTATCTGACGTAGTTGCCCTTGTGGTCGCCTTTGTGTCAATTATACTATCTCGACGTCAATGGTCGCGGTCTACTTTCGGGCTTCAACGAGCTGAAATCTTGGGAGCCCTCATCAACGCAGTGTTCTTATTTGCACTTTGTTTCTCAATCGTGGTGGAATCATTACAACGATTTGCAGAACCTCAGTCGATAACAAGGCCCTTGCTTGTCCTCTACGTTGGTGGGTTTGGTCTTCTAGTCAATCTCATCGGACTCGGAATTTTCGGGGGACATGACCATTCCCACGGGAAAAGTGAACCGGAACCTTCAAATACTAATTCCAAAATCGATCAATCGTCAAACATCACAAACAATATGATTGCTTCCGAAAATGGTAAAGCAAAATCAACGTGGACCGTAAATTCCGACCCCATAACGTTGAGTTCTCGTTCGCTTCCTGATGCAGACTCGGTTGGAACTCCATCTGAAGCAATTGCTCCTGAAGATGATGCAAGACTGAAGACTAACGCGACTAAACCTACACATTCACATCAGATGAACATTCATGGGGTATTTCTACACATACTTGCGGACGCATTGGGCTCCGTGGTAGTTATCATTTCTGCTCTAATTGTCTGGTTGACTGAATGGGAATACAAGGATTATGTGGATCCAGCTCTAAGTATCTGCTTAGTAATTCTCATTTGTATTTCAACTTGGCCACTCTTCGTGGAGTCCTCCATGATTCTTTTGCAAACACTTCCAAATCACATTAACGTTGAAAACTTCAAACAAGCAATCGTCCATCAAGTTGGTAGCGTAATAAGGATTCGCGACTTGCATATATGGCAGCTAACTGGAAACAATGTTATTGGAAGCGCATGTGTGATTTGCAAAGAGGGTGAAGACACCCAAGAGGTTATGCAAAAAGTGACCGAGATCTTCCGCGACGTTGGCGTTACTTCAACAACAATTCAACTGGAAGTTGAACCACGAAATATTGAAAGTGCTGAAACCTCTCGATGTTTAGATTCTCATTTCCAGAATCAGGAAGAATCTTTTTGTACAATTGATCTAGATGCGCGTAATGGAACAACTTGCTCCAGCAATTGCAATGGTCATCATCATCCCAAACGCGGTATGGATAATGAATTCTTTGTGGAAGATGTGTGAAAATAAGTGGTGCAATAAACTAGGAACTCGTAGATTTAATTTTCACCACAATAAAATGTTTTATTAATACGGTACATCTCTTAAAATATGTTGCTTAATTAAGGTAACTCATTCTCATTCTTTATAACGATACGTGGCGCTCATCAAAAAGGTTTTACATAAAATTCTGCTACAAACTACTGTAATGAATTTTTCAGATACATCGTAAAATTGACGGTAGATCAGCACAGAGGCAAGTATATTTTTTTTACCTTGCCTGCAACGATCCAAGTAATAGAAACGATTTAGAAAGTAGTTTTTTATGATAGATCACCGCAGAACATGTTTTTTGTCACATTGGAAAAATACATTTAGAGTCAAACAGAGTAAAAATATTTAGTCAGCGTTTATACGGTCATCTTATATAATGTATATAGAACAGTATCTTCAGATTCAGTCGTGGATCAGTTGAAGAATATATTTATAGTCGAGAGTTACGAAGAAATGATACATTATTACACTTGATAGTGTATATATGCATATATATATAGTACTGTATACAATAATACGCATAAATTGGTACACATATTATGTAAAAGTTTTTGTTTGAGAGAGTAGAAGACGTGTTAACAGTAGATATAAATATTAGTTATTTACCAGCTAGAGACGTTTTGCTTTTCAAAGAGTAGTAAAAGTTTTATGATCCAATTAATTTTGCACCTGCGAAGAGCATTTTTTTCCATTGAAACAAATTCTGTGTCGTGCATCTAACTTTCTTAATGACTGACACAGAATTTGGTGAAAGCTTTTTTTTTGTTCCAGGCATACCCTGTACATATGGAGAGAAGACTGGTACAGGAGGTAATAAAAGTGTTCAATTTTGCAACGACATTTCAGCAAAAATCCACACACTGATTTGTAGAGTTGACCTTTTCAAAGTTCACATTATTAGTCACATATTTTTATGGTACATTCATGCCAGAAGTGAACATACACAATACAGAGAATTACGGAGGTATACGCATCTATGCATCTATGTAGTGTTGAAAGTAACGAAAATAAAACACATATATATCCCTTGATAATTGCACATTATTAATGACACAAGACTCAAACAGAAAGTAAGTAAACGCTAAAAAAGGAACACATTCAGCTTTTGCCTCTGTACACACATATAGTGCACACGACCCTCGGGAACATGAACAACGTAGATGTTTGGTTGTTGGATACTCTTTCCTCGTTGCACGCATCACTACAAGACGCACAACGAAAAAGATATTACAAATTCATATCAGATCTGCTGGATCTACTCTTCTCGGTAACATTCCTATGACGCGAACAAAGAACAAACATTCAACGTAAAAGCCCAAATTCTGCAGCTCATGTTCCCAGAGTGCGAAAAAGAGAAAGACCCTAACCAACCCAGCCAAAAGTGTTGATACAGAGGCAACTTGTAGCATAAACTAAAAAAATAGCTGAATTTCATACTACCATACTATGATTACATTTCCAACGCCAACTTATTTGTAAGTTTCAAAATAACGTCTGATTCAATTGTAGCATTTACTCCAGGTTTTTACAACGTCAAACAAATACCACGCATTTAACATTCCGAGTCTCGAAAATGCAGTTTCAACTGGCAGTCGTATGTTATGGAGAAGAGGAAGAAAAACTCAACTACGTGACTTTAAAATTGTAATCTAAATAACAACATAACAAAAAAGTCTAAAATACTTCATGCATAAAATATGATTTCGCGGAAAAATGTATAAAGTTACTGCTTTGGTATTTTTTTTAAACATACTCATTTTTGCCTCAGTATGTAGTTATTATTATTAAATAAGTATTATACTTTGTATCCCACAGATTCTCTTTTTTAGTTTAGCTGTTCTTACACTTTTTTCGGCTTGTATGACATGATCAACACACACATAGCTTGAATTGAGTATACGACGACTACACCGCATTTGAAGGTATTTTTTTATGTAGCCACAAGTACAACTCGATTAGTCGTATACACACATTTTTTTTACGTTTTTTACAATTCAACATCAGATTTAACTTTTTAAAAACTTGCTACTAAAAACTTTGCTGTGATTTGCTTGGAAAGGAAAAAATTGATAGTGAATGCAGTACAGAGATATGACAACAACGTTAGTAAATGTTGCACAATTCTACAATGCAGAGACAAAACTACAATGTTTTTTTCTGACTAGAAAAATGACATAACACATTTTGGTACATTGTGTGTATGATAACTTAAATATGAACTAGTTGTTTGATTAAACTACATAATTTATATCTTTCTCTGGAAATCCGAGCCATTTTTTACCTGTTTTGTTGTGTGTCATATAAATGATTTTTATACACAATCTGCATATGTGGTAGTATAGTATTTTTATAACGAATGAATTTCTCATTCATGACGTGTATTTTTTTGTTTTATACTGGGGAAAGCATATTATAGTTCTTTGTTATATGATATTAATATTAGTGGTGCAATGTTACGGTAAAATTAAGTTTTCCTTTTTGCTAAGAATAATATTTGTGTGAAGGTTAAAATAAAAACGTTATACATTGGTAATGATAATAATAATAATATATCTGATGTACAATATATACTGATCATAATAATTCTCTACCTAATTAATACTTAAACATATTACCTTTGGATAACGGATTGAACAAGTTATGATTCCTTGTGCAGGAATTAATTGGTGTGTGGTATGGGTGCTCTTCGTAAAACGATCTACGGTACAATATAATATATAACTCTATAAGATGAAAATAAGATATACATTCTACACACTCTTTACTTTCCAACTCTATATCTAGCATTTTTTTTGTTAATATACTTTTTTCGGATGGTAAACCCCCGTTGATTTGGATTCAGCTAGGCATATATATTTTTTGCCAGTGTGTATGTGGAATCTTATAAAAAATCTCCTCTTTACACTATTGACCCTTCAGATCCATACTCTTTCAGAAGCGTTCTCAGTCGCATTATTTCCTTTGATGAGGTGGACAGGTCAGTTTGTAGCTGCAGTTCTCGCTCCTTCAATTTTTTGATTTCCCTTTGGCATGTCTACACAATTCAATGTCAAGAGAAAAGGATGAAATTTTAGGCATATATATATAAAAATGTAATAAAAATATTCCCTGATTCAAGAGGATTTTTTTGCATGCTTACCACATTCTGACGGAGCAAGTCAAGTTTGTCTTGTTTCAGTTTGTTGATTTCATCCTTAAGATTGTCCTTCGCACGTGCATTGGAATCGTCTTCGAGACAAAGGGAGCAGGAGCGCTTGTTGGGTGTGCCTGCTGACGACATGGACTCAAGACCAGTGTCGGAATCCTCATTGGAACTCTTAAAAGGTTTCCCACAAATACCCTTGTGATGGAAGTGGTGGTGGTGGGAAGTAGCAGATCCCTCCAACTCCTCACTGTTCAGTGACGAGTCGTCACTTTCAGATATGCGGATGCTACAAAAATAAGAACAAAATATTATGTTTGCATATTTATAAATACATTTTGGTTTCAGATTAACCATAGGTTGTTGCATCATTGAGGTTGTTCTATGACATTTCATCAACACTGCATCAACCTCAAGCTGAAGGGTGTATGAACTCTTTTGAAAACCGATGTAACCAACTTTTGCCGTCATTACTCATTATATCGATACGTCTATCATTTCTCTCTATCCACCCTTAGCCACGAAGGATAGATATTCTCTTATAGTTTTGTACGACTTTATTGACTGATCTAAAACAACAATGCACTCTATGAAATGAGTGGGATGGTTATCTAACAAGTTAAATAAGATTACTATCCTTGCATTCCTGTTGACACAACTGATTTCATCAATCATTGTCAAATTGAGCTCTTGGCTATTGTTTCTGTAAGCGCCAGCACAACGCACAACCCAAAAAATGATGCATTATCCTCAGCTCATTACACTCATGCTCTCTTGTAGTTATAATTCGTGCATATCTTAAATGTGATATGCCACTACGGAGCTGATGTTGAAATTTTTTTATTCGTTACTATTTTTGTCCGAAAGTATTTTTCTAATTACAATTCTCTGTCTTGAATTGCATAGACTACAGTTGAGTTTTTAAAGTAATAATCATTGCCAGTATATATTATTTCGTTTTAAATTTTTAACGCCTCCGTAAAATGTTCTGGTTCTTCCTCTCAAACAAAAGGGCCAACGACTTTTCAAGGTAACTTGCAATTCAGAAACCATCTCAAGATGAGTTACATGACATATGTTTTGCAGTTATACCACCTTACCACGTATGTAAGTGGTATTACGCTGAAAATCGAGTAAGTGTGCTCCTACGAATTCTTGACAAACAAACATGCAGCATTTTGTACATTGGGTTGCAGAGTCGAAACCTCTTACCTTGCGGAACAGTGCGGTGGAGTATCTGGGCTTGAAGCTGGGCTAGGTCGCTTTAAGTGGCCACTCACAGACGAAATAACGGTAGCATCTCCGTTTCGGTAGCTCTGCAAGGTTCAATAGACATGATCGGTTGACGCATTTTTTTCTAATACAAATATGATTATAGTAAAAAGAGATTTGTCTCTCATGTTCTACACCTACCTGAACGGTTGAAGTGCTACTACTGCCATCAACAACGGGAGAGCCGCTAACACTACTGTGATGACTGTGTCTGAATTTCATGGAACTGTTGTTGCTGTTGCAAGTACTGGAAGTGGAGCCATTCGTTGAATGACCATTTAATCCTGTTTGACCACCGAAAATCCCATTCGACCCTGTTGTTCCGTTGTGATTCAGTCCGTGGCCATTGGTAAGGATGGATGCTGCCGCTGGTGTGGACGACGAAGACGTCGACTGGTTAACCGAGCTAGAATCTATAGATGCGGCTTTGGTTGTGCTTGATGAAGATGAGCTTTTCGCTGAGCTCAACGCTTTCCTCACAGTTTCCATGAATCTGCTCCCAGCACTTCCAGAACTGCCATTGGAGCTCCCGCTTGATCCACAGTCCATCCCAGCAAATACGGACCCAAGAAAATCCCCAGATTTTCTTCTCACCTCGTCGACTAACGAGCTCAGCAAGGATGCTCGAGTTCTCATCTACAATACAATCCAGCAGAGAGTTTATATAAGGATTAATTGATCAATCAGCGCAGAGAGAAAATCAAACAGCGAAAATGATAAATTGCATAACAATCCCGTACCTCTAGCCTAGAGAATTTATCCGCTTTGTAGCACGCAGTTTCAGCATTGATTAGCTTGGTAAGCAAAAACTCGCGAAATTCTGGGCCAGGTGAGAAAATTGGTGGATTTGGCAAGGGAGGTCCGAAAAATGGAACATCGTCTCGCGCCGTTACATTAACCTTGTACCTATCAAAGTACATTGAGTTGCATTAGAATAAGATCAAGAAGTAATGATCAACTTCTTATTGTTATACCTTGAATGTCAAGCTAAATGGCAAAAGAAACTTACTTAGTATCAGGGCCATCTGGATCGATCACTTCCACACAGATAAACGCGTGAAGGAAGTGTGAAGCAATCATATCGGGAGAGAAAGGAGTATTCTCTTCTTGGAAAATCACAGCAACAATATCGTTCCCTGAAAGAGGTGAAACATAGAAGAGGTGTGTTAGACGTTGTTATCTTCTTCACTGAATGTCAACATCTCTTCATTTCATTTAATAATGTGTGCATAGCATACCGATATGTCTCTTCCTCTGCAACTGCTGGGGATCCGACTCCATAAATGGAAGGAGATGGGAGACATGGAACATGATTTCACGATTTTGGAATACATAGTAAACTGACTCCTCGCCCGTCTGCCCATGTAATGTGTCAAGACCTCCCCGATACCTGAATGTAAAAGAGAGAGAAAACCAAATGAGCGATGTAATATAAACTATATGCGTCTCCTCTTGAAAACAATGTACTTAATGAAGTCAGAACGGTTCATTTTGCATGTCATCCATATTCCTTCTAGAATTGCGATCCATATTACTGGATCACACTTTTCTCTTTACTTTGACGTTAATTGGACTCTCATCCTCATCTCATTTCATATATAACATTTTTGGCGTGAAATGTGACTCACCCTTCATGGCCTCGGAGTCTAATCCTGTCACCCAAAATTTCCAGGAATGTGTCTAATGATTCCGAGCTTCTGTTGCTGAATAACTCCTCCTCCGTTGTCTGGCCTGGTTTGTGAAGAACTACACCGAATTTGTACGTTGAGACGAGAACATGCTCATCGTATGCGACTATGAGATCGGACGCTTTGGGAAATACCACCGGACTGAATTTCTCTGTTGTGATGTCCTCGTTCAAGAGCTGAAAATGAAGGAAGGAAAGTAAAAAACCGGGTCATTAAGCGTTCTAAAACGTAGTTATTAATGAGCAATGTTTCTTCTTCAAGTGCTAATTAGTGCCAAGACCAAAAGATTTTGTGGCATGATTTAATGTGAGTTTTATTTACACGTCTTGCGATGCGCTGCGAATGATGACTAGTGTTGAAAAATGAAAAAATAATACGAGATTTTTATGCAGATAAAGTATTTCTTTGTGTTCAACGCTCTTGTGTTGTGGACTACATAATATTCTACCGAAAAGACCATTCATTGCATGTTAAACATGATCTTAAAAATCTCGAGAAAGCTGTGTTTTTAATGTTACGCTAAAAAGTGATGTTCTTTTGTTTTAATACGTGGAGAGGAGTTGTTATTCACGGCACGATGAAACATTTAACCTCGTGTCAAACCCAAAAGGTCATTTCTTCAGAGTAATAGTAACCCTGTCCGTCGTACGCGTACACATGCGTTATGATCTTACGACTGCATACCGTAATATCTGACATGATAGCAGAGAAAGGGTTGATCGCAAGCTATCATTTACTCTAAAAAACAACAACTATTAGCCATTACAACGTATTGCATTCATCCCCTTTTTACTGGCTGCTCTTTCTGACTTCAGTTCAGATGCCTCACCTCCAGACCCTGAGTCTTGAAGCGAGTTACGAGCTCCGTACTCATATTTTCCGTGGTTCCTAGCTTAAAAATTATGTTGTAGACGTATATTTTTACGGAATTGTTATTTCTTGCTTTGAAAAGTGCCTTCCAATGCAAACCTACCATTTCTTCAGAAAAAATTGGGGCCAATGCTTACCATACCATGTAAAACCTGGCCATATAGGATCGTTTCTACCGATGCCGAAGTCATCTCTCATCGGATCTCATACTCGTGAAGTATACACACGTGAACGGTGAACGTGAAAACATTTATGAGCAAATTCTTACTCGTGTTTCCTCTAAACACGTTACAAATATTTTTGACGAATCTTAAAGATATGTAAGCACTAAGCGATGTGGTTTCTGGTTTAATAGAGAAGTTACATGACTTTTTAATGGCCCTCGCGAATAATATACAAAATAATATAGGTCACATGCCACAGGTTGTGTGCTGTAATATCCCACAATTCCACAAGAGCGAAACAATACACTTTCGTGGGATCGGCTGACTGGATTCTTCTACATAATCTCAAGGGTATAATTTCCTCGTACTGAAATCGCATCAGCCTCCCATTTCATAACATGTAATTGTTCAAGTATTAAGTTACTCTCGACGGTTAGATGATCATATTTTATACCATCGTCTCTCACATCTAATGATTTCCAAGGGGTGATGTGATCCACCACACGTGAAGCATTTAATGACATGTAATACGAATTCAAAAGTAACATGATTACTTATCTTGAGAATTTCGAGTATCAAGAAACCTTATTACACTATTACAAGTGTGTGCCTTTGTTCATAATACACAACGGATGTACAAATGAGCAAGTACAACAATTGTATTTTAAATGGAATCCTGGAACAGCAACCTGTATCGATCACAAATGAGAGGAAGGTGCAATGGATACTTATTATTTGCCTGGCTGGAACATGGTTGTAATCGTCTATTATATCAAATCCGCCAGAACTAAAAGTCTAATCCACTCGCGTCTCCCCTTTTGTTTGGAGAAAAAAAGTAAAACAGGGGGCGTGATTTTCCCTTTTTATACGGTTTGGGAAGCTTCTCGATGTCAAATTTTTTAAACATATTTCATTGCGGAGGTTGCTTACACCCATTACAAGTTTCAAATGTTTTGAAACGTCTGAGGTTTTTCTTTTCAACTTACTCGTGAAGGGTCGAAGCTGTACATTGTTGCTTCTTCAGAAAAAACGTATCCAGATTTTTTTTTCATGGGTGCATATCACCAAGATTTGAAAATAAGACTCAAGGGCTTATTAGATGCAACATCATATTTGTTAGTTGAATATAATAAGTTGGTCCCTTATCATCATTACCATCATCATGTGGTGCAATGATTGTTTTACCCGTTCAAATCGTCAAACTTTCCTTAATTATAGGTATAAGGGCAGACAAAAGGGTAGAGAACTACACTCAGGTCATTTTTTCACCATAGGTCACGTGTTTCTTACGTGTACCTCATGAAAATATCATATGTAAACTACTCTTTTCCACAACATTATTTACTGAAATTTTAAAAGTTCACGAAAGTAATGGCCAGCCACCATAATTTTTAACAGTAATCGCGACTGTTTTCACAGGGAAAAAGATAGATTTAAAAAACGGGATTCCTTCATCCGAAATTCATACTTTAGAAAAGACGATAATTATACACTTTTGGTTTGAAATAATTCTGGAATAGAATCTTGAATTTATTCCGGAGATATAAATGTATGTAAAACTGGGTATATATCAACATTTGATGGCCTTCACTTCAATACAATACCTGGCGGACATTTTTTATTCTTGGAGAAAATAATCACATTGGATCATATTCGAGTGAGATGAAAAGACTTAGATAAAAGAGAATGCTGATTTAATAAATCAACGCACACAAGCATGAGATGTTCATCAAATCGGATATATTCAACTGTGCTATCCACTCGACTGGATGTACATTTTGGGGGACTAAATCCAAGTGAAGTGGGCTTTAAACATGAATATTATGAAGGATAAGGGAATGTAGGACATGGAAAGAAAAAGGGGTTTAAATTCAGATGCTGTTTGATCCCAGTGTTCAACTTCATCTTGAGCGTGTCTTAGCTGGGAGTAATTATGATAATCTGCTGGAGGCCAAAATGAAGATTAATAAGCGTTTGGAAGGCCACTTTATGAAGGGAAGTCTCGCAGGGGAGATGTGTGTAAGTCTAGCATCACGACCGAGCATAGACGCACGTTAGTCCGGTTATATATAGTGTTTCACTCCTTCAATGCCATTTAAAAGGGTAGAAAGTTGTATATTATGATATGTGAGCAACCAAATAGACATTTTGAGCATGAGTTACGTTTGAGCTCGGCAACAGGTTCGTATTATTTCAAAATTTATTTTCTTGATATGCATATGCATAGCATTTAAAACATCGTTACTTGGTCTGGAGAATATCAAAAAGAAGCTGGCACAAGCGTCCGATCCTTTACTTAAATCCAGCCCCAAAGAATAAATGACCTTCTTTCAAAACATTGAATTTCTTGTATTGTAACACAATCGTAAAATTTCTGAATAAATTTTGTTCAAACAGTCTTTTAGACACGTTTGACTT
The DNA here is from genome assembly GCA_034687055.1 of Heteromurus nitidus. Lineage (NCBI taxonomy): Eukaryota > Metazoa > Arthropoda > Collembola > Entomobryomorpha > Entomobryidae > Heteromurus > Heteromurus nitidus. The sequence continues at coordinate 24,126 of JAQFZW010000006.1, read as the reverse complement.
TCCTATAAAAACGGGATTAAAAATATCCTAAGTGGAATGCGAAAAAGTGTAAAACTGATTTTCAAATTTATGTAATTTTGTATTTCTACCAAACCCTGAAAATTATTATCCTTGTATTTTGAGCTGGAAATTATAAGCCCTTATGTTAATTAATCCTCGGAAGCACTAAATAGCAATGCAACAAAAACGGGCGACGTTCCATGAATACATAACACCACAACTGATACTTAAACAACGTAATCTCCCAAATCAGATTCATCTCAATGAATATTCAATGAGGCGATAACATATTCTCCACAATGATTTCATGAAGATTTTGGTTATTACATGATTCCTATTTGTAGCTTCGAACTTTCCCCTCGACTACAATAGTTCAATCGGCTCGGCGGCAACGGTTTTGATCATCTCCAATTAGTGGCAGCCGATCCTGAAGACGGCAGGGTATAACCAAAGGTCATGTAATTGATGGGAGTTGAGGGTTGGAGTATGTGTATATTTCCTCTTCAAATGTTTCAGCATATCCCTTTGAGCCAAAGCTTCGGTCCGACACAGAGTATCGGATGCATATCCCTACCCTTCGTCTTCTAATATTCACCAGTGAGTGAGCATGCTAGATGACGATGATGATTTGATAGCGTGAGCCTCATAAAAAATTCGACTCATGGTGAACAAGTATTTTTAGCCTATACTCACATCCCTTAAAAATTTTCCTCTAAGAGACGCCTATTGTAAGACAAGTATTGATACAAAATGTCATAATAGATCGGATATGAATTGTGAATGCATCCAGCAGACAAGCGTGTAAGGGAACCAGCTCATCATTGTATGCTGACGCCGTAGCAGTCGACGTCAGTCAAGAAATAAGGGTTTAAGAGAGTGATTTGCAAGATGAATGTTTCCCATTGTTTTCCCTTCATACTTTGTAGCTTCTTCCATCGCTTTACTATTATTAGTGTGGCATTTTACATTTTTAAAGCTCCTCCCAAGTGACTCCAGTCTGCTTGGGTGGCCACATTCTGGTATTCTGACTCCACAACTTTGCTAAAGATTTAGATCAAGGGAAAATGGATATTATGATTTTAGTAAGTTAGAAATGTTGCATTCATCCTTTCCGTAAAAAACATTCAAAGTGGTTTTGAAGGTTTAGGCTTTTGCTTGCCTTGCACACAAATAGTGTATGCTAAAAATCACACAAGTTAGCGGCTATAAATTTACAACTAAACTAACGTGTGTAATCTGTAATGCTTAAAGGTACGCTCTTTTCTGTTTTTAATATCATCTGTCATCGAACTACGACATTTTAGGAATTGGACTACGTACGTAATTTTACTGTCTATTTCTCACCGTAAGTGCTTAACAGTATAAAGATGGTGGGTGACAGTTCTGATAAATCCTAAAAAGCATTGTCTTCAGTCGCCCTCCAATTACAAGAAGAGTCTTCCCATGACAAAACGGCAATTTCTACTTGTGTTCTTATTTTTGTTGATGACTGAAAGCCACAATCATTATCCGCGCCATTGTTAACAAGTTAAAAGCGCTTCACATGGACGGATTATTTGTGTCGTAATAACTGAATTTTTGCCACTACAAATTACGACAATGTCTTTTCGTTTCTTATATATGAAAAATAAATTTCTATATATTATCCGCACAGTGTGTGCTTTCTTTTAGAGTGATTCTGAAATGGTTTTACAACCACCATATTTCTTTTTCCTGCGGAGTAAACATAATCAAAATAATAGCAACCACAAAAACTTCACGCTTTTCTCTATGTTCCCACAGTCGATGGAATTTCGTTCCCAGCATTGTCGCGCATGTAAATCTAAAACTGTTTGAGTGAGAAGACAGGCATGATACATGCATCTTGAGATTTTGATTCCTTTCCTTGTCGCCCCATCCCTAAAAAGTTTTAAGCCAACGCAAAGAAGCATATTACCAAAAACAACACTTGACTCTTGATAGTCTCCAGACGCAACCATTGTTCTCTTCTCGAGTTGTGTGTGATGGGATATAAAAATGAGATTTCTCAGGATGTGTCAAGATGAAATGGAAATAAACACTTGACCATGTCTTTTCTACGTGATATGTAACTTCACTTGATGATGATAGCAGCTTAGTTAGAAAGTACATTGCCATTTGCCATTTCATATATTATTGAGTTCAGCCAAGAAAACATGAGTTGCAATATTCACACAGTAACAACAAAAACTTAATTCTCCAGTTGAATAAACTTGGTTAGAATAAAAACTTTCAGAGAAAACTTCTCGGGGCGAAAAAAGTAGTATGAATTCACACACACAAATATAGGCAACTCTCCCACATATATAAATCAGTATATGTCTAATTATAGAGGAGGCTCTTTGATGCTGAGATTTGTATATCTAGACAAAAAACACAAAACTCGTGTTTTTATTTCCGCAAACGTTAATTGCGTCCACCTACGAACAAAAATGTATTCAACTTGGCCTCATTGACGTCAAGTACAAGGAGCAGTTATCAACATTGTGTGTGACAATATACGCTGTGAGAAGTTACTACACCGAGGCAAATCAACAATTGATCTCAATTTCCCACAAAGATGTCGTCTTTGTTTGAACAGTGACTGAGAATGTATTTGCGAGAGAATTGGTTTCTCTCTATCCTGCCACCAGCTAAACCAACACAGAAAAGGGCAAAGACCTGGACGTCGTTGTTCCTGGAATGCACGATCTCTCACCAGTATAATTGCACGTTGTGCTCTCTTCCCCTCCGCTACCCGGGTAAACATACTACGTTCATTTCTACTCCTATTGACAGTTGACACGAAGAAGTAAAAGTAGGACATGGAATGACAACGATCCTCTATGCAAAAAATGATTGGGTTACGTATACCATACCAATTTAATGGACATTAAAGTGTGTATAAGGAGTAGATACATATTCATCTGACTGAGACAATCTTAGCGATATTTACCGGAAGTTTTTAATAAATTTCCAAAAAGTCCGTTTTTCTCGTAATGTTTTATATCAACACAAGTCATCTACGCAGCACAAGTATAAACATGATGCAGTCTTTAATATTGACCAAAGTACCATTACTTCGGTCATGCTTTTGTCAAGGCATATTGGCACAAGAGACTTAAGAGATGGGTTTGTGAATGACACTGACCTTTGCCATGCGAGCTGGACACGGGACATTATCTCGACTGCTTCCAGTGCTTTGGGGGCCGCTGCTGCTGGAACCGTTTGTGATCGTCGAGAGACATGACACTGGGACGAGTTCATGGGATGTACCGGTTTTCAGTCTCAAAATTAATCTCCAATGTTCGTGACCTGCAACCGTTTCTGATTTCACGGAGAGAAGGATTGGCCCAAGCTTCTCATCTGTGGCAAGAAAATTGTAGTGTTCCTGAAAAAAGACAAAAACAAAGTAATTTAGTTGACGGCCGAACATACATAGGTGACTAGGCTAGTTCTGGAAAGATATATATGCAATACAGGGGTTTCACATTCCGCTGCTCAGTTGGAAGTTGGAAAGCAAATGACCAAATAAAAGTTTTACCAAAAAACCAAATGTGAAGGTGGGAAATGTCGTGCCATTTTCATCATTTAGATATATCGTTTTCATTTTGTTTAACGCACGAGTAGCATTTTGTTCATCGAAGTGCGTGCAATGGAAACATGATGTTTGCTATATGATTGTGATGTAAAATGGGTATTTAAGATCGTGATCTTCGAAACATTTCCCGTTTCTAACTCTCTCTCATTGTTTTCTTCCTTGAAATAAATAAAGAATGAACGCATATAAGCAAAAAGGTCTCTTCGAAAACAATGTCTTCAAAAATCCGTTATGAAATTGATTGATTTCTTCCACACAGTAACCCACATATTTCAACTCGATCTCATCGTAAGTGCATTCTCACGTTGATGGGAAATACACTTCAACCCGAGTCATTCGCCATGGGATATCTTCAACACATCTTTAATGATTTTATATTTGCGGACAACTTAACCTACATCCGCGCTAGTAGAATATGCTTCCCTCTATACTTTGTAGGGTTCATCATGATGATGATAAGAGAAGAGCATCCACCGAGGGTTATTTGGTTCACGTTTGAACGATTTCGTTCATTGTTTCGATTGGCCAAATGGAGTTTTTAACACGGTCATTCAAAGTGAGGTATTTTAAACTTCATCGCACGCATTCCACGATTCAGTATGTATCTCACGGCTCAAGCTGAAAGGAGTTTTACCAGCAACGCAGCAGTAATAATGTAATTATGAACATTATCATTTTATCATGCATGAATGTATGTAAGAAGGCAGATTCCACGGCAGATCTTTTATGATCCAAGTATTTACAAATAGATACTAGTTTAGTAATTAACTTTATTGGCAGGTATTCGGTTGGTATAAAATAATTATACCACGTTTACCTCTTAAACTGTTAGGATCGTCTTATCAGTTATAATTAGCAATTATCGTGTTTTAAAAATTCTACGCCAAGATGCTTCAATGCCATATAATAATACTTACCTACCACAGTTTTCATAAATGCATGTCTGTATATATTGTGTGCAAGATCTTACTTAACATGCAGAGCTGTCTTTCGGATAGAGAAACGCGTACTTTGGGTTTTTGTGATGCCTCCCGTTGAGATGAAAGCCTAGACCTGGATAGAATTCGTAATTTATTTTTTATACACTTCACTCTGTGCTCGAGCTCTTTTAAGTTCGCGTGACCACCCGGAATACTACATGCATATAATGTAGAGAAAAGTAAACATTTCATGAGCGTACTTCTTCAACTTTAAAAAAATAAGGACCCATACAATCTGATAGAAATCAAATCCGAGCCCTCGCCAACGACTAGAAGCACTCCTTAACATACACAACCCATAAAACGTTGCCTTCCGTCGAATCATACTTTGCGCTAAATAGAGAGGAAATCAACGAGTCATTTCACATCCAACCGGCTACAACTTTGCAAAAACTTTGTTAAAAGTAAAAAGGGTTTCTTTCTGCAAACAAAATGGGAACGTGTGACGGATACAATGCAATGTCGGTCGGTGTGCTGACTGATTCCTCCAGACTTTAGTCAGGTAAGTCTGGAATATAGCTGAGTCACGATGTCTCTAGACGATGACTAGGGACGAAGACAAATTTTCGGACATTATCAACATTAACATAGTTTCGTACAATCAGTACAAGTAAAATACTGGAATTGTTGTTCATATTTCACGTGAGTCTTAGTCATAGTCATGCTCCGCCGAGCGATATGAAGAAATCTGAGGGAAGCTCGATAATTCATCGTCGAAGAAAATATGACTCACACTTCCTACTTGCTAAAAAATTGAAGCTTTAAAATTTAGCGTGGAGGGTGAGAAATGCCTAGCATTGGCATTGTGTTATAGAAATAAGTGATTAGAACCGGTACAGGTACTTTATGTGTAACGCATAATATAGAATCATGAAATGAGTAAGGCTTCCATCATGTACTTATACTTCATTATGACACATACATAAATTCGAAGGCACACGTGTACAAAAGCATCATAAACACATAGGCATCAAAAATCAAGATATGCACGAAAAGCCACAAATGAGTGTGCTAATCAGGATCTTCTTTGACTTTATAACAGGCTCATATTGCTAATAGTTGTTGTTAACCTATCTTAATTACAATTTGGCAACGGGTATATTATTTTCCCACTAGCTTTCAGAGGAGAAAATTCTTCTAATGAACTTGGTTCGTGCTCGCTTTCCGCATTTTCGTAGCTTTTAGGTTTTTATAGGAGAAGTACTCTGCTGGCATTTTATTGTCGCCTGCATTGTAAAAATGAATGTTTAATTGCATCGAATGCGAAATTGCCAAGCCTGATTTAGGTTTACCGAGAAAAACTAAGCCAAATTTGTTAGACATTTATTCGATGAACAAATTGATGCACAGTGTAATATAGTGTAAACACAAGTGACTCTAACGAGAAGTTTGTGTTTCTTTTGTGTGCGTTGGGGATTCTCATTTCTTGTTTGTGACCTGTATCCCGTGGGAGTAGGTCACCATCACCATCTTACATCAACACAGAGAATGGTACCACTTTTCCATTCCATACGTATAGAAAGCCTTTGACAGGTAACTTTAGAGCCAGGTGTGTTCCTTCCCTTTCCTGTAATACCTACTGCACAAAAGTCGACAGCCGGTTATGGATAATACTACTTACCTTGTGTGTGTGTACACACACGGAAGAAAGGTAGCAAAAGTTTATCCATGCCTGGAAGGTTTTTATGGCTAACTTTCATGAACCCATCTTCCTCATGCAAGCATGTACTTTGGCATTTACAAGTCAAAGCATTATTAAAGTTACTTACAACAGTGTTCAAATTTTTTGATACCATCAATAACATCTTCTTGAGTAAGTATTGTTACAAGGCGTTCGAAAAAATTGAATCTAGGTGTTCATACATATATAACCAAGGCATGACTTATGAGAGAGAACTTGTTCACACCAAATGCACCCTATTGGAATAATATATGTGTGAATAATGTTATTATTATTTATTATTATCAACGATCGTTAATGTTCATTCACGAAAGAAACGAGAGAATAGGAACCACATTTGCATATGTCCGAAGAGTAGAGTAGTCTACGCAGTCTACCATTATCTTCTTCGTACATGTATAGTTTTTTCTTTTAAGTAGCTCATGGGCATAAAAAGTAGAAGAACAAGCTTGCTCAAGTCAAGAGTAAAGCTGTCTTCGTCCATTTCTGCTTAGATCATGGACATCATGCACCCCGTTTGCCTCATAATCTTTCTGAAAGGATCAGTTTCCGGAGGGACCCTTTTCCTCCCTTCTCTGTCACAATATTTCTTTATAATTTTTTTTGAACATCCCAAAGTTGTTTCCTTTAAACTAAACCTTGCTGCAACCTCACTATAAATATTTTACAAACCTATGCAAAGCACATATGAAAGTTATGTTTTAAAAAAGAAACCTGTCGGTTGAGGAGGTTCTTTGTGTTTTGTACAAGGCAAAAGGTGTAATTCCAAACCATCCTTTAATTTTTCATCTTATTTTTTGAGTTGAGGAAACGAACCAGCAAAAGGATGATGTAAGACTTCTTCTGCTGAAGGAACTCACTATTTCAAATGTGAGAAAAAGAAAACTACACCATAAAAGAGCTTTCTGTTAGTCATCATCATCCTCCCTTTCCTTCCTCTGCACTGAGCCTATTGTGGCCGACGCCCAGGAGAATAAGTTTGTGTCATCATATAATCCACAAAGGAAAATGATCAAAGTTGAATTATACACGGTGGAACGATGTAACAGCTCTGCCACAAGGTAATTTCGAAAAAGATCTTACAACTGAGAGTGAGGTTACCTCTAACACTTTATGACTTGGATGTTTGCTGATGAAGATTCAACCTGGGATGCGATGGAATATGGTGGTGTTTGGTGTGATATGATACAATGACGATGAGTAATCCTTCGTCAGTGTACATCTTCTTTGATGCCTTTCTCAGAGTCTTCTCCCACAAAATTTAATACAAACAAGTGGATTAAAGTACATAGGGAAAGGTACCAAAAAGGAATAATATGTTTTTGCATTCTCCTACTAAAACCAGTCAGTCGGTGTTTGTCGCGATATACGCAGTACGAGTGAGACAAGTAGGTCGGTGAAGACACGAAAGGTACATAAGGCACACTGTGATGGTCACGTTGCGTAAGAAGAGGATACTTATTTTGATCAGATTTGGCACCTCCAAAAGATAACGGCTGTACAAAGAGATTCTTTCGATGGGTGATGTAAATGGCCACCAAAATAAATAATTATTGACACATTAAACAACGCATTATTGATGCACAATAAAGGCTGGTTAATATGATGCAAACCTACTTATGCAGTACTAGATTTCTTTCAGATGTGTTTTTCAACTGTCATACATTTATCAGATCATTAGTCAGCATGAATAGAATGAGCCACTCAAAGAACAATAAAGTTATTAATAACGTATTACCAGCGTGCCTTCGTCGTTACACCATTGTAAATGGTGCGAAAGGAGAGGGGACTTTTGCACACCAAATTACAATACAGCAGAGATCTTCAATCTCATCACTTCATCAGGATTTTACACAACAAGCACGCACGGACATTATCGGAGAGCTCTGAGGATCTCAACTACACGTTCAGAGTAATTGATGATGACGATGACTGTGGTTTGCTGTTTGAGATTCCTCAGTGAAATGTGTATCTACACTCTGCACGTAATATCTTGTGTGTTCATGCTATTTAGCCAACTCGTATAAGTGTGTAAGTGCGCATATAGCTGGTGGGGTAGCATTACCTTTACCACTGCGTTAACTACGTAGAGAGAGAGGAACCGATTATTTGTAGGTCATGTTTCCGATTTTAAAGTGTCTATAAATAGTGTGACGCGTAATTTTCAGTGCAAGAACAGATAGAATCGCACTTTTTAGTGAGAGCTTTTATTACCCCTTTTGAATTATTTCGTGCTTATCACCACCACGAGCTTTGCCTTTGCGAAGGAAACCGATTTGTCGATGAGAACTGAAAACTGTTATCAAATTCATTTAATCATGGTTGCGCTTTTATATTCATCGGACACATGAAAAGTGAAGACGAACGCATAAAGCACAAATAAGAAAGCTGTTAATTAGCTCCCTATTACAAGAGGAGTTTGTATTAGAATTATACAATATTTTATGTATCGTATGTACACACACACTTAATTAGCGCCTCACCGGCTTCCCATATTACTTCTTCTAGTCTATTAATGATGTTATGCTACTTATATGTTATCCATATTTTTTATGATTTTAGTAAAGTGGTAATAATTTTCTATAAGTGCTCATATATTATCAGTTGCAACTAGGATATTAAAGCATATAGAGAAACGTGATACACCACTCTATATTAGGTCGGTAAAAAGTGATTTATTTCGATGATATAAACATATACGCTTGATTACAAACTTCACTTTCTATCTTTACAACGGTGTATTAATTACTGAAATTATATTATTTGACCGCCTCAATAGTAAAACTCGCGCACACCTCTTCAAACTAGACAATTCTTTCTCATCTTCTTGTAAAGCTGTCCGAGAGTTGCTGAACGCATGAGTTACGGTTTTATGTATTACCCAAAAAATGTGAAGCATATTCTTATGTAGTGTGCTTCGCCTTGTTACACAAAAAAAAACATTATTATGGTGGCCTTACGTGTACCTAATCAGTTCCTTCGTGTCCCATCGCGTCAGTATTATTTTGCGATAAAAAGTTTTTTTGTACATTTATACAAGCCAAAAATATCAGACAATCGATAGAAAGTTATCCGAAATGAGAAAAAGACCATCTGATTTTCTCATCCTTTCATTCAAATTTTATAGACTGCATCAAATAACTCAGTATTAAAGTTTTTTTTATTATTCATGTCCTAAAATGGAAGAAATCGCAAGAAAACTAGAAAATTCAGCCACTTTCCCTTGATTTGTGTCTTCAAAAAAAACTTCGTCAGTAAAATTATTTGTGCATAGTCGACTCGACTGTTCCCATCAGGGAATGTACTTACAATAGATACAGGACGCGTGTGCTCAAATTTTATTAAGTACGTTGCTTATATGCGCACAGAAATTTCCAAAATGAGAAAAAGTGTGCTCAGTTTCCATTATAAATGTTACGGTTTATTAGTTTCAATTCAAATTTGACAAACACAACTAATTGCCTAAAAAGTGAAACCCATGAGCAGTCAGAGCACAGACGTATTTTTTTTTTGCAGAAATGTTTAATTCCTTTTCTCATGAAACTGTCATTCATGAGGTTCTTTAAAATGATAAGAAATTTCTTTTCGTACTTACAGCGATCCCACTGCTAAGTGAACAGAGTTTTGAGAGGGATTACATAAGCTAATGCAATGTTTCGTGTTTTCATCAACAAATGACATGCAAATAACTAGTCATCATCATCATCATGCAAAAGTGCTCATTTTGTTTTTTGATTGCTTTTTAAATATGAAACAAAAAGGATTTTGCAAGTAAGCAAAATGTATGCACAGAAGAAAAAGTGAGCTGCTCTCCTCCATTCTGCACGTCATTTTGTTTTGATAGCTCCACATTTGTATGTGTGCGTGCTCATCATCTCCCCGAGGATGACCTTATATCCTGATAAAAGCAAAAATTTACAACTAACTGCGCTAACATCAGAGACATACTAAAAGGTGCTTTAGAATACAATGAGATGCTCCTTCACTTCAGTCAGCATAGAAAAGCGTATCTTTTGCGATAATTTTGCTCGCACGTTTTGTTAAATATTTGATGAGTGCACGGCATTCGTAATAGAATATCCACAACATATTATATTGCACACGGGCACAAAAATTTGTCTGTTGATGTGCTGTCTAATGACCATATAAAATGTATTTAGCATTCCGAACTTGTAAAAGAGACCATTTGGCATTCTCCTACTGACGCTCTACCTTTAACTGCTATTTGCCATATCGGGCTCTGATGTAATTACAAAATGGAAGGACACAAAGACGTTACATTACGATAACAAGAAGAGAAGAGTAGAATTATTATTGTAAACTGTTCAAACGACTTAAAAAACTATGAGCTATGATGATGAATGTCAATGTTCCTTTCATATTTCTGATCGTGATCAGTGTGGTGCTTAGCGGACAAGCTGTCATAACAAGTGTCCTCACTCCTCACTATGCGAGACTATTGAAGCGTGTTTTGTAACTGCTTTTTTCACTGTTTATTTATATTTAGCCCAGGTACATTGTGTTTATAAGAAGAGGGATGGAAAGTCATTAAAAAGTATTTAAGAGGCCGGACAATCCCAATTCCCAAATCAGATTTCATAATTACAGGTGACGCCAACGTGGCGTACATAATTCCGAATAGTGGGCACATTTAATGGTAACAGGAACACGTGTTCTGCTCAAATCTGAAAGTGGTAAATGATCACTATCAGATAATACATTTTGTATTAGGTATGTGGACACGCAAATGCTACAATCGCTTTGCTTTTTAGAAAAACCTTGAGCGCATAGGAAAAAATTGCAAGTTTCGAATGACCTTGTGTGAAGTGTGAATTAAGTATAATTTTGAGTAGTACCACATATTCCCTTATCTCGCAAATGGGTCTTGTCTTGATATCTGAAGCGAGGGGTGTATAAGATTATTATGAGCAACCATTTTCCCATGACAGATCAAAATATGTTCGACAATTTTTTTGTAGGGAATGCTGTCAAGGGACAGGGAGTGTGTACACAAGTTGGAAAAACCTGCGCCTTTTTGTGTCGACAGAATTATAGCCAAAAATCATAAAATTACATTCATAACGTTTCATTCTTTTTCTTCTCTGCAATCATATAATTCAATACAGTATTAATAGTGAAGCTCACACAATAATTGTGAAGAGCATGATGATAAGGTGTATTAGCACTTATCCAACAAACATCACCACAAGATTAGATTTAGATACCTTGTGCGAAGAAGTATCATTTTTTGCTGTGAAGAAGACGACTGCGGTCAAGAAAACAAGACTTTTTCTTATTTGTCGACGGAACATTTTCAAGAATCACGTATCACTTGGAAATTATATTCTGCTAATGAACGTCGACGTGCTTTAGGAGAGCAGAGAGGACCTAACGTTGTATGTACGCTCCCTGTAACTAGTTGGGTTTTTTTTTGGTGTGCGTTGTCCATGTCCATTTCCGAATAAGCTATGAGCATGATAAGCTTACATTCCTCAAAATCAACTAACTTGAACCAAAATCAACGACCGGATGTCTTTAATGATGAAAAAACAGCGAGTTTCCTGTCATTGCACTGAAAACAAAAGGAAGGGGCGGGCACCGTCTTGAACAAGTATATACTTTGAGCAAAGAAAGGTATGGGAACTTGTGTGCAACACCACTCTGCTTCTCACCCACCTCAAACCAAAAAAAATCCCAGTCCTTCAAGTAACCAGAACTAAAGTGCGGGTAACACCTGCCGGCATCATATTTATAATGCGTAATAATGTGCCTTATCAAATGATATTGCATTTTTGAATGCAACACAGCAACAAATATACCTTGGCACATTGTGTTTTAGCTAAACGAAGAGTCATGGTTGTTGTAGTAAAAACAGGATCTACCGGACGTTGCAAGTTGCAGCAGAGAATGCTGATGATGACCTGCTGCCACGTCTGGTCTGAGCAAAGATTGACGACGGGTTAGATGTCAGCAGAAGAGTTTGACGTGTACATTGTCATCAGTGTGCATCCTCTTTACACACATGCATGCAAATTAACACAAAGAGGAAACTATATTTTTTTACGTAGGTGCAACTTGGGAATAAGAAAACATACTGTGAATTTCATGAGGTAAAAAACACTAAAGTGGAATTGCTACTAGCGTGTTGACAAATTTGATATAGTGTGTGTTTATGTAGATGAGCATGACATTCACAAAAATGTCTCCTTCTCGTATGACATTTCCCTAGTGTGTTGTAGCTAATGCCTAAGTGCATAATGCATTCATGAGTTTGCTTGAAAATTATGGTATACTACCTGTCTCAAACAACTTCAGACAGTCCGGAACCTTGAAAATGTGAGCTTGTGAAGGACAACTCCCTCAAATCACTTCTCGGCTCGAAAGTAGTAGTAGCCTCGTTAAAAGTGGTGACTTGCTCTCTTGTATGGATGGAAACATGTATGTATACTAAGTTTAAGAAAACTAAATCCTCAAACTCAACCCATTCATCTCGAATGGGTAACAAGCAAGCGCTAATTACAATAGACTTTTCAGTAAATTAGCACCACTCGCTAGATAGGAGCAATTTGGCGGCGTGGTGACATTCATGAAATGGTTTTTGCTAAAAACCATTCCCCCATGATTTTTATCTCTCTACGAAACGTGATGGTGCTAATAATTTTGCAGTTTCACGACTGCACCTAATAAAACGTACATTTGCAAATATTCCAATTTTCAAATTGCAGTGCAAGCCAGCCTAGTAGCCAATATTTGATTACAATGATGAAATGATATATAGGAATGGAGGAGCACCCAAAATCTGTGCAAAAGACGCGGATTTTTTTATCATTCACACAGCATGTTGCATGTAATACGTCTCTCCATCTTCGCATCTCCTATTGCAAGTCATTCCAAAACAACTTATCATCTCAGCGAAATATACACATCACAACATACATTTATTGTGTTTTGTGCGAGCTGCTCCACAAGAAAATATATATGTGCGCGTGTTGTTCTGACTGAAATGTACAAAACGGCATAATGTCACAAGTTTGCACCTTTGTCTAAATTGAAAGATTTAGCGGAATTCAAATAAATTATGTTTTTGACATGCTCATTGCAATTCCAATTCTCTGCGAAAAAGATTTCTGGCAGTCGACCATGAACCATGAAATAGTCACTTTGCATTCTGAGTCGCAAGATTGCATGTGAATGTGTGCGACTCGCACATTAAAATTATTTCAGAGATATGTTGGACGAGTGCGAGTAGTGTGTGCATGTGCTAACCACTATAGACTACATTAAATCTGCTATTATACAACTTTTTGTATTATTGCTTTTACTCTTCTCCGATGGGATTCATATGGCCGACATCATCCATGTCTGCATTGCAATAAGGCAAGTTGAGTGCTGCGCATTTCATTAAAACTGATTTATTGTAACTTTTGCGATTTAAATCAGCATTTTTCAAAACTTTCACAAGTTACATCTATGATGAACGTGTGTTTCAACCACGGCACAAGTTTTACTTGTGCCCTACCATATGACTCGAAATTAGAACTGGTCTGTTGTTGTATATAGAGGGCCAGATGAAAACCAATTAATCTAAAGCATAGAGAGTTGCATGAACACAAATCCCTTTCATTTCACGAGTCACACATCTGAGATTATTTAAGTATATCTGACGATGAGATCGAAAATCGATGCATCTTCGTGTGCAAAATGAAAATTAATGATTTAAAAGCTACCAACTCTACTTAAGGCTTGATTTTTTCATTCGACACAAAATAAAATGTTGATAATTTCCTCTAGCGTGTATATATGCCAATCGTGTGTGGTGATGAGACGACTACGAGCTGCACACTTGCACTTGTAGGGATGATGATGAGAACCTTTGTGCATTTCATGTGACGCTGTCAGCTTGAGACACATATCATCACCATTCATTTTCCTCGAATGCTATTATTGACAGCGACATCATCATGATCAGAAATTCTCAATCATCGAATTCTTCCACCTCAATGGACACACGAGGAAAATGAAACGAGGAAAATGGATAGAGCAACGCACGCATAAGTGTGTTCAGGTAACAAAAGGATAGTTTACCTGTGTTATACGTGTGCACACATGCGATTCAAATTACTCCTTTCGTTATATTATATGTGTATATTTATGACACGGAAGAAGCTATCCAAAAAGCTAAAATTATATACATTTGAAATGTATTCAACTGCAATGAAAATTATCCCCGTATAAATTCCACACTTCTTCCTGTCCACCACTACCAAACTCAGCATTTTATACAGTTTGAACTGAAGAAAGCTTTTGAACAGAGTTCTGCAATCAACGAGCAATATGCATTAAAAGCATACCTCAGAATGATTTATTTTCATTAAAATTAATCAAGTGGACATATTCTCGATGATCAGCACACCATAGGAATGTGGGATTACACCAAGATAAATGAATCTGATGATGAGGCGATAATCATTGGGTACGCACAAACGATGAGTGCGCAAATACTCACCTCTCCTTTTTCCTTTCCACATTGCTAATCTCCTCTTTCTTCTTGCAGAGTGACCTACAGACACAGAAATTCACCATCTGGCAGCCAAATCTCATCAAGATTAGTTTGAGTGAGAATATTTCTTTTGTGTATCTCTCTATAACCAACCATCCGCAATGTGTGCACCTCTACACAAAAGCTAAATTAGCTAGCTTGGGTGCATCTCCTCTCTCCTCTTGGTTGAAACTGTAAAGGCTTTTCAACTCTCAAACAAAACGTAGAGCTCAAGTGTGGGTATTTACTTGTCTGAGTGCTTGATTTCTATAGACCATGCATACTATGTTGTATTTATACTAATCAACCCTCTGCAAAATATGTCTTTTAATAGTAGACAACCAACAAAAACTTATAGAAACTAGTTTCCATTAAATAACTATTCTTTCTCTAACTACGCACAATTAGATTCATAATTCATAATCATCCCTACGAAAACGAAAAACAGTGTTACATTACAATAATAATAAGATGTACTGTTTCTATCATGTTTCTACCAGCACCGATGGAAAACATCTTCTACAACTCCCCTGACAAAACAAGCGACTGCATAAAATCCCATTTCCTTGACGGGCTGAATTCATAAACAAGATTTAATTCAATTTATGCTAAAACCACCACGAAACAGCAAACATAACCATATTTGCTCAAACTTCATTAGTCTGATATTTTACAAAAAAGTAGAAGAAGTTGTGGCTAGCCAACATATTTCTTTCATTTCTTTGAAAGAGAGAATTCTGCGAAAAGAACGTAATTGGGAATGTTGCTTTCGTTAGTTTTTTAAAGGATTGGGCTGAAGAAGGTTGGGCTCGGCTGACGATGAAATATGATGATTAAATAAGGAATTGGATGACTTCCTGGGAGAAAACAGCTTAATAGACGGAGATGGAGTACAGAATTAGATGGTGCAAAAACGTAGACATAATAAACATATGTTCTCTACTTTATATTATCAGATGAATAAGTGTGAGATGGGAAAAGGTACTTGCAAACATATTCAGTAAAGTTCTCATCTTTCGTGTGTACTCGTGTCCCTATCTTTATAAATTCATATAAATGCGTGTGTCTTGTGTTTGCATTGTGTACGTCGGAATTTGGAAACGTACGTATGTAAATGTAACGCATGCTTGCAAGACTCTATACGCATTGGCACACACACACACACAAGGTGACTAACCCCATTCTTTGTATTATCTCTATTCATAATTCATAAGCCCACTGTGTGACTTTTCTGTTTCAATTTGTAGAGCCTCGGAAAGCGCCAACAGGAGCTGAAAATCGCCACCATTTCACCACATTTGATATTCATGTCTGCTGTTCCCACATCACAATACACATACTACCTGTGTTTTTTTCGTGTGATTCGCCTCCGCTCTTTTTGACCACATCTCTTGTGAACACCCGCTCGAGAATAAGAATAAAAATCGAGGTGAGAATAGAGAAGGAGAAAGATTATCAAGTTCGCAAGTCAACTCATTCACACACAACGAAAAATTCCAACAAACTTTTCGTTTCTAATAAGTGTCTACTATATCATTCGGTATGTAAAACGAGCTGTGCCTTTCCTTCCTTCCCTCACTAACTCAACTAGAGAGATACAAAGACACAACTCTGCTCTACATTAAATTACCATTCGCAGCGAGCCTCGTCTCACCAGGAGGGATGTTATATGCTTTTCGCTTTTTCGCAACAAAAAAAGTCATGAATATTATCATTAGATATGGTACCGTACTACACTACTATAGCTGAAAAAGTTGCGTATGCTCGGGATGCTTCTCGAGACATATCTTAAAAGAAACGCCGTCTCTCTCAAAATATTAGCGCAGTTAAGAGTAGGTATATACGAACACCATTAGCAGAGTGTATAAAAATGTAGCGCAGTTTTCGTACCACAAAAGTACACTGAATTTTTTTGCTCGCTCATCAAAACGCAGAAATTAGCTCAAAACTAAGAAAGAATAGTTTAACAGCCGTATATCCTCACTCCACTCCACACAGCCGCACACTAAAGGGATGATGATAATTTTTTTACGCAGGATAATGTTTGTAGATATAATAAAACGAGTGAATGTACTCGGGTGATGGGTAAAGTTTGAGTGACTTTTCCTGTGACTTAACGATAAGGGGTTTCCTATGGAAAGTCGTAGAATTCCCTTCTTTTTTATACTATTTCGAAGTAAACTCTATCTCAACTAAAGCAATATATTTTCCCCTCGTCTACGCAGGTAAGAGAGGGGTGAGATATAGTTGTGTTGTACTGTGCGAGGCCGTATAAGAATACCGTGAGGGAACGAATGAGAAAAAAACATATATATTCTGATGATTAGGCTATCCTTACCTTTTTTATGATTCATCCATTTTCGTACTTAATGGATGACTTACACTTATTTTTTATCTCTGCTTTTTCTCTCTTCTCTAGCTCTGCTTCTTTACTTTGCAGTAAAGTTTCGCTTGTTGACTTCAGCTTAAATAAAATCAACAGAGCGGATCATTTTCACGGACTGAGAGGGCCGAGACCAAAAAAGTGATTTTTTAAAATGCTACTTTTGGATTCAGTCTGTAATGCGTTTTTGAGAGATATTCATTCATACATGGTGGTATTATCGGAGTTAGTGGTAGTGTGAGAACCTTCCATGAGATTTTTTCCCTTAGAAATAACTGATAACACCGTATACATACGCGACTTTCTTTCAACATCCGAAAGTAAAAATCACATTTGTGTGACAAATCGCCGGCCTATCACCATTCGCCATTATCGAATGAATAAAATAGTAAAATTTATCATGAGGGAATTATGGGATGTCGTATAGAGCTTTTACCTTCGTGTCTAGTGTTCATATGAACAAAATTCTAAGAGGAAAATAAAACACGGATGGATATGTTCTTTCTTGTATCTTGTACCACCACACATGCACATCGTCTACAATGTACGACACCAGTTCAGGGTATGAACTTTTAGCGGTTCAACAACTCGAAAAGGAAAGGATTAGCTGACAAAAACTGTAAGTTGCTGATACATGGTGAGTGTTTTCCTTTTAAAGATAAAAATCCTAAACTTTTTTTTACAAGACGGAATGGGATGAAGATGACACTTTTGGATTTCAGTTTTTGTCATATGGGCAGAGAGGATTCGTAAATTATGCACGTCAAAAAGCCAGTCCACCGCGTCGAATAAAGTGGATGACGAATGACAACTTGCACAATTGAAAAAAAAATATATGGAGGAGAAACGCCCACACAATTTTGCTACAGTTAGTTTTCAATTCGATTCGTGTTGTGGTTGGAAATGCATGCAAGAGGGAAACGGAATATATTATATGCATAAATAAGTATCAGACCATGCCATATTTTCATTCCCCATGAAATACGGGTTTTAGTATATATTGAATGAAAAGCAGCAGAGAAAATGGAATGAGTGTGTGACGTTACGGGCACAGCTCACTTCGTGTGAGAAACAATGGAATGAGAAAAGAACCATCATTTCCGGACCTTCGGATCGTCTAGCATATGGCAGACCTCTGGGTGTTTTTTTCTCATCCAAAATGACACTGTTTTTTCATATCGTTTTAGGTTTCGGAGACAAAGGATGAGCCTGCTTTGTACATCACCTCACTAACAAAATATAATGTAAGACAAATATCTTTTGAGGGCAAGGTGAAATCCCTCCTCATCCGCTAGTGCGTATCTATAAAGTAAAGTAACAGGAAGTTGGAGTAACCAACACAAAGTCTCATCCTCCTCATCTCCATCCTGTGATGCCAATATGTGTGCTACTCCTGTACTTCGGCATGTGTCCATTAAAAAACACAAAAGGTAACAGACAGAAGGTGGGTCTCCTCTTTCTCATATCCGAAAAAGACCCTTCAATTTTTACGAACCTGAGTAGTAGTAGTACAACTCCCATAACACAGGAAGTCGCGTAATAAAACTGATGTGAAGCGAAGTATGTTATACAGCAATACTTATTATTTGGCCCACTCCATTTATTATGCGCTCAGGGACTCATCCTAACAGCATATTACCTATATTTCCATCTCATTTTCCCTACGAATTTATTCACATCCGTGGATCTGATCAAAGGAAGTGTGTACAGTGTACAGCATTTAAGCCCATGCTATGCTTGTATATAGTTCTACTTACCTAATTTCCCGAATCTAACAGGTTTTGCATTTTCATCTAGTCTTCAATGAAAAATAGGCATATATTTTTAATAATTTCGTAGTTCACGATCATGTACATATTCATATAGACTTTGATCCTTTTTAAACTACAACGATGTTCTAAGAACTTCTCAGTTTATTCGTTCATCTGAGGAAAGTAGGCACATGAAAGCTTTTAACAGTTCCAAAATGTCATAAAGAAAAAAGTGTGACATGGATCAAGTGCTCACTTCAAAATCATTTCCTTTTTCTTCAGGATATTCGCCAGGAGCACGATTCGTGTGAAGTAAAAAAAATGTTGAAAATGGGTCACACTTTTTTGTTCACGCCGGGATACAGCTAATCCCTTAAAATCTTTTAAAAGAATAAATGATCACATTCTATGCGTCTTCACAGCTACCATATAAATTAAAAGGGTTCAAATCCGCGTTGACGCCTTTATGGATAAAACTTCGCAATATTTGGGAGCAACTGCCGCACCTGAATGTAATGCAGAAAAAAGGACTTATGACGAAAAGTTTTTTTTTGCCTTTTAACAGTAGGGATTTTATGTGTCGTATTACATTTATTTGAAACAGAGACAGCAGGACTTCTGTGATCCTAAAGAATAGGCGTCATTTTACGTCGCTTTTCCGCACACCGACATCGCGTATCGTCGTGTGCGAATATGCATGAGCACATTTATTATTCGCCTCTCCATGAGATGAGCACACTAGGGATTTTCAGTAATGTGAGATGACTACCGCTGGCTTGTGACCCAGAATCGCAAAAATGGAATAACGCGTCCCATGACTTCTCCTCTGCATTCTCAATATGGCTGCAAAATGGAATGGCCTGTGCCTGCACCAGCAGCAGGGTGACATGATGGCGAGTTGAAAACTTTTTGTGCACAAAATATGACTATTCGCGTTAAAGGATAGATGCGCGACACATGAAAAAAGGTAAACTGGTTCGTACATCACGTTTTACTCAGCGACAGATGCACTTATCGTAATTTTTGCAGAACCGAACAAGAGCAAATTATGCAGACGAGGCTGAAATACAAAAATGCCATATGTCCTTGCGCTCGGTGAATTGATTCACAATTTCGCAAATTGCTACATCGAGCGTTCACGGCTATTCTCTATTAAATTGTGTGCTACGCACATGCATGTACATTGAAGCTAATGTAAAGTACAAGATTGTTAATCTTAAATGGAATAAAAATCCATAACGAGGAAAACTTTTTAAGCAAGCGAAATTAATTGAATCTGATGGTATGACCTTCAAAAAGGGAAAAAGATGCTGAGTAGGCAATCAATCAATCAGGTTCGATAATGAAAACTAGATAATGGGATTGTCTTGGCTCGGATATTGATTCCGTTATAAATGTCAGCCACTTTTATACATTACTGCGCTGACTGGCTGACTTGCAACGCGGCAAGTTTTTCTGTCAACCACTGATGTTTCAGCAGGTTCCTTATGTGTCTCTGCGCAAAAGTGCACTTGTCAACAAATGTCTGTGATCATGAACTAGTCCAACAAAAGGTATTAAGCACACAAATATCATGTCAGTTTGAGCCATTAATTTTCTTTGTTTAGCGGATTTATTATGAGCTTCCACAAGGAAAAACTGTGTGCGTACCGTCGGGTTTAAAATACTGACCTTGCAATTTCCCTCCCGCAAATACTCATATTTGACCTAATTCTTGTAGCACAAAAACTTTCATGAATACTAGTAGCGATCTGCGAGAATCGTATTCAAAATTTTAGGTCACACGTTGCTAATGAGGAAGTATTCCATCCCAGAAATGTCAGCGGCAAGCCAAGCCCTTTTGTAAAACACAAAGGAGACTCGGTAATTGAAGTGTCAACTTTTGTCATGCTCGTGTTTAACATGCCTTCCTAAAAGAACCTAAATGTATCTACTTTAGGCCACTCGGCAAAGCAAAGGTGTATTATTTATGTATATTTCAACAAAGGTGGGAACGATTATGGCACTATAACCTCTCTCTCTCTCATGCCTTTTGTTTTGACTGCTACAGCCTAGTGTTTGATGTCACTCTCCCCAACAACTGTAATCATCATAATCTAGAGCAAACTTAGGGGACGTGTCATGCTAAAGCATCGGATTGTGGATTTCAATTGCTACACCTTGTCCTCTTTCCTCTTTGATATGGCTAATTGGCCAGTATTTGCTACTTTTAGCACACATTCATGTCACAATACACATGTAATAATGACCAGGTGTGTTGTGAGGTTGGACTAAACACACCAGTGCCATTATTAGGACCTGTCAGAACAACGTGTTAAATTGAAACAAATTCTAGAATTTACTCAACTTCTTTCCCCTCTCACTTTGTCATTCTCCTTTTGATCTCTCACTGGAATGCAATCAGAGTATGTCTCCCATTTCCCACTGATCGTCTCGAATGTGCATGAAGTGTAACTCAAAACTGCCCCTTTGAAAGTAGACATAAGGCACATAGTTTTGCTTTTCGTTGATTTCACTTTTACTAAGTAAGCCCACTAAAAAGGCCTAAACAAAATTAATTGGCTTCGTACAGGCGAAATACAAGCTTGCTAATTATTACGCCACCATGATGAGTATGATGTAAATGATGTACTTTTATGGAATTGAAAACCTCCATTTTTTGCCAAAGCTAGCTCTTGGAAAGGACATAATATATGCAAGTTAACAATATGAGATGGAGACGGATGATCCTAACGTTTCGCGTTGCCTGAAACCATCCAGCCCGTTTGCTAGTGTAGCATAATAATATGCGTAATTCGAGATCATAATTCTAAGCTAAATTCAGGTGATAGCTTACTTCTTCTTGGAAGACAATTTCACAATTAATGAAGCAAAAAACGTCGCCTGAAGAAGCCATTACAAAAGCCGACATTAGATCCGGAATGGGCGGCTCGATCACTGATTTCCCCTTTGATACCTTTCAAGCCACAAAATTCGAGTAACTTTTTTATTATTCGCAGCTGTCATCAAGCATGAGAGCATGCTGCCACTTTCATTCCCCGAGTCCACCGTCTCGTGTATCCTTCATGACCATCTATCACTTGAACGGAACTATGAAAAAAATAAACTTGAGAGCATATCTCTCTCTCTCTCTAGCAAATGCTCTCGTCTCTAGCATGAGATGAGGATCCTCAGGCAGAATGTATAATGTGCACTCGGATATTTAGACGATCATCGAAAGTTTCCACCTGCCTTTTTTCATTCTTTACTACATAATATCCCATGATTTCATAGTCAATTTAACCCACTACTCTTCTCTCTCTTGCCTCAGTTAAAAGTTTTCACATTTAGTGGCTCGGATAACAACTACTTTTGCCTTCCCGAGACGTGCTATTAGGGGAAAAGAACGTACATATAGTGTACCTAATTGCATTAAAACCACTTTCGGTATCGTTCCCTTCGTCAACGTCAGTAGAGAACAACCAAAATGGTTGTGCTGTTCTCATTATAAAAGATAAATCTGTTTTCGACAATTTTTTTGTTCCTTCTATGGAAAATATTATGTTTCGATGTGCATGCACGTTCATCCAGATATGACAATAGCAGCGTGTCCATTGTAATTGAATAACCTTTGTGTGTAAAAAGAAATCGTGAAAGAGAGGCGAGAGGAGTAACAATATCCTTCCTCTACATTAGCTAATACGAAAATGCATTTGTGTACACATACTGTGTCCACATGTTGTGCAATCGAGATCAGGTAATTTTTCTTTCGTATGGACACTTACATAAATTCATTAACAATGCTTATAAATAAGAAAATAGAGCCCAATCTTCGCATGAGCGAAAGCTTAGCAAGAAGAATAGAAAAAAGTGTAAAACATATAACATCGGCTTGCATCCTTCATCGTTAACCTTCACACGATCTTCTTTGAGCGTTGTTGCGAAATGGTGGAATATACACTAGGTGACAGTTGTTTTCTCGAGTTGCTAGATTTGGATTTAATGATGAATGTAAGACATGTCTCTCTCTCCATATTCAAACTCAAAGTTTACTTTCATTTTATGACAGGCTTAGCAAGTTATACTCGCAATTAAATATTTCACGTGTTTTTCACGTTCGACTTTTGCACTTAAAATGCGTTACCTCACCAAAAACTGCAATGTCTATGCAATTGTGATGCTTTTAAAAGCACGTACATAAGTCTTGTTCATTCATATTCAGTTGCAGTCATACATCAAATAAGTCACAACTTATTTTTCAAATTCTAAAATCGTGTTTTCACAAAATACTGAAAAAACTTCATTTCGTAACATAAGCGTAAGTAGATTTTATTTTGGTTCATTTGCATTTTACGATAATGTGCAGTTGAGAAACTGTCTCACACCTTCAGTTATTAATGTGCCCACTGTTACGAAACGGGAAGACAACGTTCACAAGACATAAGAAACACTATCCACTTTCTTCAAAAAATTTGAGTGAATTTTTAGCATGGCTTTTGCAAGCAATAATTCACATCACATGTATGAATGTGAAAATATCCATGGATGATGTATTTGTTACGAGATTAGGATGTAAACTAGAGATAAAATATCCCAAAATGCCTTTTGGGATATATCGAAATTATATGGATTATTTATATGAAATACAACAGCGATCAACATATTAATAGTATCATTATGCTCCTCCAAATTACTTTTTTGCCGAAAGACTTGTACACTAAATCATATCAAATTACCTGGCGGTGTGTGTGTGTGTCGCATTAGTCATGAAAGAGATCAAGTCCATGTACAGATAGAGACACGCGATATATTTGGTAAAAGGATAAGTGTGTGGCGACGTTTTTTGTATGAATTTGCAAATATGTAACTTTATCCAATGTGCCGCTACATGTCCACCCTATACCAATATGATCAAAAGCATTCGATGATTAAAAGTTCGCCAACTTTTTGAAGTCAACTACGACAACGCGTGATCAATGAGCAAAGTGATGTATCTACATATGGACATACGAAGGTATTTCGCGACAAGATGACGCGACTTTAGTTCTCTGTCATTTTACAACGGCTTGCACTCTAAATTTCATTTGTGCAGGGTGAGCACTTTGGGAATCTACCTCGCACACCGGAGAGAGAAGCCTAAAATCAAATGTAAGATTCTCCACACTGACATGACACTTGTCTTGACCTTTTCTGCTATTTGTCGCAATAAAAGTCG